>JAJFZO010000065.1:1910000-1972500 GCA_021397835.1 Moringa oleifera
ATGATTGTATGTGTGATAGCATCTATTATACCAAAAATATCAATGAACTTGCTCAGGATACCCATTTTTAGCTTCTAGTTAGCTTCTAGAATCTATTTTTTAGTTTAAGATCCCTCTTGCTAATACTAATTAGAATCAAAAAATTAGTAGATCGGTTTCGTCCAAAATGGGAATGGGCTAAGGTTATGAACTTATAATCTATAATCTGATGATTGAGTCAATTTCATGATTATAAGTTCATTCCATATCGGACCAGACCGAAATAAGGTTATATACATTCTCATTATGAGAAAGGGTCATTTGAGTGTATCTAAATAGATACTATATTTACATATGGATCCCTACGTTGTTACAATCTATTTAGGATTAGGAATAGGCGTAATCGGACCTACTTTTTACATATCTCTGGTTATTTGGGACCCTGTTCACTTCTTTGGGCTTCTATTGAATCGAGCAATAGGTTTGATTGTTCATCTTTTTAATAATTAATATATTATATATAAGACATGCTCCGGATAATTCAAGTCGAAGCAATTGGATGTCCGACTCGGGCCTATATGACATGACCGATCAATAAAAATGCTCCAACACTCCACCTTTGTCATATATTCCACACATCACACTAGATAGATATCATATTCATGGAATACAATTCATTTTTAAGATGCCTTGGTGGTGAAATTGTAGACACATGAGACTCAAAATCTTGTGCTAAAGAGCGTGGAGGTTCAAGTCCTCTTCAAGGCATAATATTGAAATGCTCATTGAATTGGAATAAGTTCGGCAGCAGATCACGAAATCTTGGCAATCTTTTCTTTCTCTATTTAATGAATGGGGAGGCCGCTTGGAAATCGTTCGGCCTGCGACCCCCCCAGTATATGCTTCAATAGGAATCACACAAGGTTAGATTGATACAATATAAACCTCTGGTAAAATGCCCCTCCGTAACCCAGTAGATGAAGTACATTACATAGTCTGTTTTAGGGATTGGCGACTTAACTATTCAGTGACTTTGGCACTAGACGTTCCCAAAAGAAAATTGGGACTATCGGGTCAAGTGAATTCAATAATAAATGCCTGGTGGCATTCCAACCTTCTTTCTCCTTTCAGGACCTATCTAAAAGAGAATCTAGTACTATTGGGTTGGGTGAATTCAATAATAGATGCTTGGTCTTGGTCGTGAATATTTGAATAGGGCAAATCGCCCCGTGGATATATTCGCTTTGGAACAAAATAATTAGAAGGTTAATTAGAATGTGTATTATCCATATAGGAGACCTTCCAATTGAGAAGATCCATCAACCTGAGATGAAGAGAAAGGTCTATCTATTTTATTTAGTTATTCAATTAAACCAATGATTCGTTATTAGAGCAGATAGCAACAACCATTTCATTCGACATGTATATTTTTTATTTTCCAATGGATTTACATCTTTCATTAATGGAAATTTTTTGATGTAGTGAGTACTAGTTGTTCGCTATTCAAGAATTCTTCTTTAGGCAGTTCATACCATCCATACATAGTGTTTTGATCTGAGATTTTAATTCTTTCATGTTTCAGCAGTAGCATATTGTTCCATGGAGCTAAGGTCCAAACTATGGAAGAAATAGGTGTTTCCATGACTTTACCACCTAGTCAATTCCGTTCCACTTAATCCTTATTTCATGGCCACATATCTTTCTAACTAAGTAATGGGAAACCTTTCTCCTGTTATATGAATCCAATTTTCATTTCATCTGGGAAAAGCCATCTTTTTCTTAACAATGTCTTTGTCATTTGATCCAATAGCGTTCTGATAGATAGGAACAGATTTGATAAATACTGATAACTCTCGAATGTAGTATTAGAACAAAAAAAATCCATTAAATAATGAACTATTGGTTCTAAGCCATCTCTGGCGATGAATCAACAATTCGGAGTGCTTTTCTTTCATATTCTTAATAAACTAACGTTTATATATAGATGTAGGAGGATCTGTTTGGGAAGTAAGAAGCCCATTTGACATCTCTTCATCTGCAAAGAATTCTCGATGTGAAAACACAGAGACAAAGGGCTGATCTTTGAATAGGAAAAAGAGTGGATCCGTAGGGTCCCAAATGAATTGGTTTATTCGAAAAAAAACCTTGTTCTTTGGAAGATCTATCTCGTGTATGGTATTGCATGGTTCCACTCTGCAAGAACTCCGAATCATTTTCTTGAAGCTCATCCTTTTCATTATAAATGATCCGTTTGCCCCAAAATAACCTGGTCCAATAGAGAAATCTCAATTCATTGGGCCTTTCGATACAATCAAACTATGTGATTGAATAAATCCTCCTCTATTTGTTGTGGGTCGAGGACATCTTCTCCTTCCCCTTCTTCAAACTCCGTTTCGTATTTTTCATTGAGAAATCTCTGATCAACGATAGAATAAGATCCATTTTGCATCATATATAAGGGATTCCTTGGTTCAGATCGAAAAAGCAATGTCACTCAATTATTATCAAACTGACTGTAATCTTTTTCTGTCCATGAGGATCCCACCAGAGCGCCTTCTACTTCTAATAGGCCATGAACTATATCAGAATCATTCTTAACAAATCCATAAGAAGTGATCCCATTTTTTTCATTGGGTCCGGGTAAAAACCAAAGGTCCTAAGCGACCGATCCGACAGAATAACTTAAAAGATAAAGAAGTATCGTTAATTTCTTCATGCTCATTCCAAGTTCGAAGTACCATTTGTAAAATAAGAATCCCCTTCGTTACATGATTCCTTCTTCATATAGATAGATATAGGATCTATGGGGCAATTACTTAGAAGCACATTTTGTGTAACAGCCCTTCCTATCTGATCGAAAAGGATCCCATGATCTTGAATCGATCTTACCTGGGATTACAAATCCCAAGTTTGTCTATGAAGAACAAATCTAATTGAATTAGTGTCTATAATTGATTTCTTATGTGTAATACCAATAAATAGGGCCTCATTGGTAAGTGCTATAAGATCTCGTGCATTGGAACCCATGGTCATGGACTCGAATCCATTAGTATGGAACATTTTCTTTTCCAAGTGAAATCCCCTAGTATATGAAAGAGTGAAAAAGTGCTTTCGTTGTTGTGGAATAAGAAGTCTTCGTATCTTAATGCATGTATTTAATTTATTCGGGGCTATTAGAGCAGGATCCACTTTTTGGGGGAATATGAGTCGAAGCAATAACAAGAATATTTCTAGTGGAACATCTTTCATAATCCTTGGACAAAGAGTTCCCTAATAGATTGAGGGATAAGTAATTCGACTCATTCACATCTAGATCATGAATGTTTGAAATCCATATTATGCAAAGAGATATTGTTTTTGCTAATTCAAATTGAAGGGTGATATAAAATCGGTCCATTTTCAACATCATATCCATAGTTAACGCATTCATCATAGTTAGAAGCTTCAGCTCCGTATCAAGTTCACTATCGATATCATCACTATCATCAATATCGTTACTAGTATCAATATCGTAACTGGCGTTAATATCGTCACTATCATCAATATTGATATCATCAATAAAAAAAAAACCTTTAGGCTTGTTGTCCAAGAAGTTGTTCAGAAATAGTGTAATCAAAAGAACATAGGAGTTTGTCGCTAGGTCTTTGACCAAATAGGATTGTCTAGTTCCTATAGAACCTATCACTAAAATACCCTTAAAGGGGGATAGGGCTAAGCGGAGCAAAAAAGATTTTCCATGAGACGGAAATGAAAACTATTAGCCCCACACGAAGTTTGTGAATAAGTGATTGTCTGATAATGAGTAAGGAATATCCGTCTTTCTACTAAATAAGATGTATTGAACTCATAATTCATTAGATACTTGTTATGAATGTCAACTAAGTATCGTAAGTAAATTATTCCCTGTTATTCAATCATTTGATAGCCAGAGTCATTCTTTAATAAATGATCACTATGAGTCAGACTCAATAGAATTTGATCAAATCCTTTTTTCTACCGTTAAGGTGGAGAACTGAACCAAGAATTCTTTTTCTTTATCATCAATCAAATCACTGTTCGCGACCCAGGATTCTATTTTATCATCAATCCAATCACCGCTCATGTTTTTTTCTTTTTCTTATCAATGAATAGATCTCTTTACTTGTATGACTTAGATGTCTCGTATTTCTCAAAAAAGTGATTTGGTTAATGGGATTTGGTATGATACTTATGAGATCGATGATATCGATGAAATTGATATTCAAATATTTCTTCTTAGAACGTATTGATTTGACCCAATAAGCGGGATTATCACCCCATAGCATGTTGCCGCCAGAACCCGTATTTCTTATAGAGAATCTCTTAATTATTCCAGAGCAACTAGAAAGAGATTCTTTAACTAGAAAGAATTCAATTCAGATGTAGGATACCTATCTAGAAGTTTCAATAACTCAATCTTGTATGATGGAATCATCAAAGATTTGACCCTTTTGAACTCTGTCTATAACTCACTATAGGCTCGAGAACCAAAGAGAAGATGTGTACGAACGAGATATCCAGCAACAAGAAGAAAGAAAAGGATTGAATATAGGAACTCCTGAACATTTGGCGATCTTAGATGTGTCGATATCAATGATGACTCATTATTTCGATGAATCATTTCTTCGAACAGAAGAAGATTATGTAAACACTTACTCAAAATCTCACATATCAGATTCCATTGTGGAAGATACAATTTTTTTTGAAGAAATCTCCATGATGTATTTGATCCATGTATAATATCATGAAAAATGGATACAAATTTTTTACTACTACTTAGTATCGGTAATAGGTCTGAAAAAGTATCTAAAATTATCAAATTTAGATATTTGTACCCTGTCGAAGCAAGGAACCATGGCATATATGTTTGGAATAGATTCCATTTTGACAGAGTTGAAAAAGCACTATCTCGTTGAAAAGTTCTATCCATCTGCCATTTCTCAATGCATTTCTTTAAACAAAGACTCTGTTTTTTCCTCTTTTCTGATGGTAAATATTTCTCAGAACATAGAATATGAATCAAACTCATGTTTAAATTGAAATTGAGATACTGATGCAAGTTCTTTTCTTCTAAATCAAATAGATTCATATTTGAAAGAGGTTAATAATAAGTTCTTTCAAAATTGACTATTTGTCCCTCTGTTAGAGGTGTTCTAGAAATGTCTGCAATTGAGTAAATAGCTTTACGAGCTAATGGATCGGATCGAATTGCAAAATAGAAAGATTTATACAAGTTATACCTTTCATCACCATTTTATGGAAAATCCTTAGATATGAATATGTTAGATACCTGTGACTCGATTGGTGAAGGTGAAATAGCATCTCTCTCCAAAAAAGCATGGTTTTTTTTTTTACCATCGCACAAAGAAAATATTTTGTTGTGAATGAACAAGATATTGAGAAATTGTCCATATGTAAAATCATAATTATTGATACGGGCCTTTTCCACATAAAAAAGGAATCTTTTATTGCAATAAAAGCTGAAGTGATGTGGATTATTCAAGAATTGAAGTCGATTTGCTTTATAAAAAAGAAGATATTAATGAACTTTTATGAAATGGTTTCACGGGATTCAGCCAATTGTCTTGATCGTGGGATATCATTAAGAAATAGGAATCCATGTTATCAAAAGATTTCATGCGATTCTTTCTAGTGTGGAATGAGTCAATCATCCACTTTAGTATCTTATTGAACAAAAATGATGATATTGTTCCTCCATTGATCAAGAATTTTGATTTTTGAGAAGTATTATGATCATCCAGTAAGAAAGGATTCAATTTTTTCAAATGAACAATTTGAAGACCTATTGTTTCTAATAATTTATTACAGAGTTAATCGTTCAAACTTCTCAATTCATAAATGTGGATCTTACACCTATGAATGGGGATATTCTCGAAACTCATAAAGAAAAAAAGAAGTGAGTTAGACAAAAAAGGAAGTAACTTGGACAAAAGAAACGAAGTGACTTAGACAAATCTTTTTTGTCAATAACCTCAGACCACTCAATCGAATATTGATTAATACGTAATTAATCGAACACTACTCGAAAATGGCTCTTCTGCTCAGAAACAAAATGTTCCAAATGCTCCTGAAAATTCTTACTCCCATTGGACCATTAGTATCTATATGCATTAGGATCCCGATTTATGGATCTCTCAGTTCGAGAAAGAAAAATAAGAGGATCAAACCATTTCTTCTAACTTTTTTTTAAAATTTGATAAATGTTGGTTGATCGCATATTTCATTATAGTTCTATGATTCAGAGTATCATTTCCTATTTGATCCCTTTGAATTCCATATTCAAAGTTGCGATCAGATCTATTCATTAAAAAGAATCGATTCAATACATTTCTTCTATAGGTGCTATATTGGATTTGAATCAGATTTTGAATCTATCTATATTGATTGACTGCCTCCATTACGCTGTTGTGAGCAAATACCACTATTTTTGGTTTTGAATCTTCCAAATCATTCCTGTAGGAGGTAAAACCAATTTTTTTCTAATCCTTCGATAAAAAGATTCATTTTTTTGATAAAAAATAGGAGGTAAAACCAATAAAGATTTCTTTTTTGATTCATCCCTGGAGTTGAATACCTCATTCAAGAATTGTTTTTGATCCAATCCATAGGAATCAATAAAAAAGGCAAATCCCTTATGATACACCAAATCCGGCTCAGTTATTGACAAAGTGAATAGATCTACCATTTCTTGAAATCTCTCTTCTGATTCAAAATCATGGTGTAACGTGTATCCCCCCTTATTTTGGTCATGAAATAAATGATATAAATCAAAAAAATAATTTTTATTCAAGAATGAAATCTTATTGGAACTATCCATATCCAGTTCATCCTTCGAAACCATATCACATCCCAAATCTGATGAAATAGGATGAATTAAGACAGTATTTTGTAAATACATAATTATCTTGAATATATTAACTATTTCTTTATTTTTGATCACTAGAAAGGGACAAAAGAAACATCTTGTTCTTTCTTCAACAATTTCTGATCCTTAGTGGACCTCTTAGTAGGATTCAACCCTAGATGAAGTTCTAACCATCTGTCAGAGAAAAAAGAACGAATGGGTCTTCTAGGATTCCTAAGAAACTCTTTGATTTCTTTTGGAAGCAAAGGATTATTCATCTGCATCTCACGTTTCGTGAATAGCTAGGTCATTGAGGAATATCCAGAAAGGTATTTAGGGAATTGGTTTGATTCTATCTCTATTTGTTCCATTTGAAGACAGGAAGGATCCCAAAGAATCGATCTTTCTTTTAGTTGTTGAATCTCTCTTTGATTGATTAATGGGTGATATTTTGAATTCTCATTACTAATGGAATCGAAATGATCTCTGAATTTATCAGAAGATCCTTTTAATTGGCTAGAATTCATTGCTTGAACGAAACTAGATTTTGTGGAATCATATTGAATATTTGATAATACATTTCGTACCTTGCTAAAAAATTGATCCTTGTTTACCAACCACATATTGTCTAACCAAATCCAATTCTCTCTCGATATGTTCCTCAGAAAATATGATTCGTGCGGATTCTTCCCCCATCTAACGAAGAGATCTTGGGCGTAATTGCCACATATGAAATTGAGCATAATTTTGCAAAGAAATAGCCTACTTGTTTCTCGAGAAGATATGGGAAACATGCTCAATATCATTTGATCGAATAGTTGACCCAGCTCCTCATTGTTTGAAGAAACCTTCAACTTCAATTGGTATTTTTTCACGAAAATAAACATGAGATAATAAATCCCATCTTTCCCTAAGTTTTTGAATAGCTGTCCCGAATTCAAGTTGATTATGTTTCGCCTCTTACTCAGAGAAAAACGATCAAATAATTCCCAATCATGGCCCTTGCGGATCGGATCATCCATATAATATACAAAAAGAAACTCCCAATATTTGATATCTTTCTCTTTGAATGAGATATCAATTCCAATGACGGTTTCATTAGATATCTTACAACTAGAATCCCTCTTTTTTCTGATCCAGTTCCTCCACCATCATGAACTCTAACTAGATTCAAGCATGATACACTTTTTAATTATTGGAATAACCCAAGTACTCTCTTTTGGATCCAAGAAACAGCTCTCAGAGATCTTTTTTCTATTTAGAAGATACAAGAGCGAAACAATCAACCTATTGATATTGGAAGACCCAAAAGATTCTTCCAATGTATCATTTCCAGGTCCAATGAAATTCATAAGTATAAGAAGAAGCCCTGTCAAATAAAGATTTTTTCTTTCGACCATATTTCGATTGTTAATATGATATATAAGGATCGCTACTACAAATAGCACTACACCCTTGATCGTAAAATATCGATTACTTGTTGAACCCTGTGAATTGCGTGAAAGTAGGATACTCCAAATTCGAGGGTCCAAGAGTATTATAAAATGTTCTTAATGGAAAAAAATGTGAATGAAAGATCTCACTGAATTGAATTGGGTGGTCCATGAATCTAAGAAATAGTGAGAATTTTTTAACTCTCTCAATATTCTCTTAATTTGAAAATCCAAGATTTGAATTGATGTCTTTTCATTGATTCCTCCTAAATTGCATTGATTTATCCTAAAGATTTTATTTCAATTAGAATTTGGTTATTCACCATGTACGAGGATCCCCGCTAAGCATCCATGGCTGAATGGCTAAAGTGCCCAACTCATAGTTGGCGAATTCGTAGGTTCAATTCCTACTGGATGCATGCCAATGGGACCCTCCAATAAGTCTATTGGAATTGGCTCTGTATCAATAGAATCTTATCATCTATACATAACAAATTGGTGTGGTATATTCGTATGATGACATATGAACAATAAGAACTAGCATTCTTATTAAGACTAGAACTCATAGGGAAGAAAATAAATTTATGGATGGACTCAAATATGCAGTATTTACAAACAAAAGTATTCGGTTATTGGGAAAAAATCAATATACTTCTAATGTCGAATCAGGATCAACTAAGACATAAATAAAGCATTGGGTTGAACTCTTCTTTGGTGTCAAGGTAATAGCTATGAATAGTCATTGACCCCTTGAAAAGGGTAGAAGAATGGGACCTATAATGGGACATACAATGCATTACATATGTATGATCATTAGGCTTCAAATGGGTTATTCTATTCCATCTCTTAGAAAGAAAAGAACTTAAATCAAAATACTTAATAGCATGGCGATACATTTATACAAAACTTCTACCCCGAGCATACGCAATAGAGCCGTAGACAATCAAGTGAAATCCAATCCACGAAATAATTTGATCTATGGATAGCATTATTGTGGTAGAGGTCGTAATGCTAGAGGAATCATTACCGCAAGGCATAGAGGGGGAGGTCATAAGCCTCTATACCGTAATATCGATTTTTGACGAAATGAAAAAGACATATATGGTAGAATTGTAACCATAGAATACAACCCTAATCGAAATGTATACATTTGTCTCATACACTATGGAAATGGTGAGAAGAGATATATTTTACATCCCAAAGGGGCTATAATTGGAGATCCCATTGTTTCTGGTATAGAAGTTCCTATAAAAATGGGAAATACCTTACCTTTGAGTACGGTTTGAACTATTGATTTACGTAATTGGAAGTAACCAATTAGGTTTATGACTAAACCTAAAAATCAATCACTGATCCCATTTAAGTGCCTTTACAGGATAGACCTCAACAGAAAACTAAAGAATAGCGACAACAAGTGATTGTGTTCAGTAGTTCCTCATATAAAATTACTCTAGAGATATAGTAATATGGAGAAGACAAAATTGTTTTAAGCATCGATAGAACCAGAAGCGCCCCTTGTTTCAAAAAGAGGAGGACGGGTTGTTCACATTTTATTTGATGGTTAGAGGCAAATTAAAAGCTAAGTAGTGGTAATTCTAAAGATTCCCTAGGGGGAAAATAGAGATGTCTTCTACGTTACCCATAATATGTGAAAGTATCGACGTAATTTCATAGTCATTCGGTCTGAATGCTACATGAAGAACATAAGCCAGATGACGAAACAGGAAGATCTAGGATGTAGAAGATCATAACATGAGTTATTTGACAGATTTGGATTCCTATATATCCACTCGTATGGTACTTCATTGTACGATATATATAAGATGCATCTGTATAGATATCATCATCTACATCTAGAAAGCTGTATGCTTTGGAACAAGCTTCTCCAGTTTGGGAATGTGTTTTGATTGATTAAAAAGAAGAATCTACTTCAACCGATATGCCCTTAGGCACGGCCATACATAACATAGAAATCACACTTGGAAAGGGTGGATAATTAGCTAAAGCAGCGAGTGCTATAGTGAAACTGATTGCAAAAGAGGAGAAATCGGCCACATTAAAATTACCTCCTAGAAAGGTTCATTTGATATCCAAAAACTGCTCAGCAATAGTCAAACAAGTGGGGAATGTTGGGGTGAACCAGAGAAGTTTGGGTAGAGCCAGATCTAAATGTTGGCTAGGTAAGCGTCCTGTAGTAAGAGGAGTAGTTATGAACCTTGTAGACCATCCCCATGGAGGTGGTGAAGGGAAGGCTCCAATTGGTAAAAAAATTGTCTTGCACTTGGAAGAAGAAGTAGAAAAAGGAATAAATATAGTGATAATTTGATTCTTCGTGGCTGTAGTAAATAGGAGAAAAAATAGAATTTCTTTCTTCGTCTTAAAAAAAAAGAGTTAATTAATTGTGACACATTCACTAAAAAAAATCCTTTTGTACTGAATCATTTATTAAGAAAAATTGATAAGCTTAATACAAAAGCGAAAATATTAGTTATTATAATTAGTTAATAGTTATTATGGGCAAACGACGGGAATTGAACCCGCGAATGGTGGATTCACAATCCACTGCCTTGATCCACTTGGCTACATCCGTCCCTATTACTTTACCATTACTCTTTTTTTATTTAGAAAATTACTTTACAAAACAAATGAAATGAAAAATGAAAAATACTGCAATTTCTATACAAGAACAGGCAGACAATTCCAACTTTTTTTTAATGTATGTTAAATAATAACTTCACAAAAGATTAGTAAAAATTTTTTTCTAAAAAAAATAGTAGATAACGAAATTATAATACTAAAAAAAAAACTCATAAATTATTTTATTTTATTTTTCTTATTTAATGTTTAATGTTGAAGTCAAAAAAACTTTATATTATATAAGAAAAACTACCAAATAACTAAACAAAGGAGCAATACCAACCTTATTGATAAAAGAAAAAGTTGATTATTGCTCTTTTATTTTCAAAAACGGTTTTTACTAAGACCAAACCAAAGTCTTATCCATTTGTAGATGAAGCTTCAATAGCAGCTAGGTCTAGAGGGAAGTTATGAGCATTACGTTCATGCATAACTTCCATACCAAGGTTAGCACGGTTGATAATATCAGCCCAAGTATTAATTACACGACCTTGACTATCAACCATAGATTGGTTGAAATTGAAACCATTTAGGTTGAAAGCTATAGTGTTATTACCTAAAGCAGTTAAACAGATACCTAGTACAGGCCAAGCCGTTAAAAAGAAATGTAAAGAACGAGAGTTGTTGAAACTAGCATATTGGAATATCAATCGGCCAAAATAACCATGAGCAGCTATGATATTATAAGCTTTTTCCTCTTGTCCGAATTTGTAACCTTCATTAGTAGATTCATTTTCTGTGGTTTCCTTGATTCAATTAGAAGTTACCAAGGAACCATGCATAGCACTGAACAATGAGCCGCCGAATACACCAGCTACGCCTAACATGTGAAATGGGTGCATAAGAATGTTGTACTCAGCTTGGAATACAATCATAAATTTGAAAGTACCAGAGATTCCTAAAGGCATACTATCAAAAAAGCATCCTTGGATAGATCAAGAAAACAACGATAACAGCTACAACAGGAGCTAAATATGCAACAAAAATCCTCATGAAAGGAATGTTGAAGTTGAAAAAACCATCTAATCATTTGAATTCTTGTTGCAAAGTCTAAAAATTATATGCCCCTTGGTTTAATCATATGGATTTACTTTAATTTTTATTTTACTTTATTTCCCCTTAGTATACGTATAAAACTATGTCGGATCCTTCCTGAAAGATAACCTAGAATCAGATCTTCATTAAACCCGGAGCATGCCATTGGGAAGTGATTCAGTAATTAAACCTTCACCTTTTTGTTCTTTCATTCCAAATAAAACTATCAACTAATATCGGGGGAGTGATATTAGATAACCCATCTTTTTTTCGCATAAATGGGAAGTTCTAGATATAATTCGGATATCAGAAAGACTACCATATAAAACACAATATTTCTCATCCGATTGCTTCTCGTCGAGCCTCTCGGTCTGTCATTATACCTCGAGAAGTAGAAAGGATCATAATCCCCATCCCGCCTAAAATTCTCAGAATTTGTTAATAGTTAGAATAGATTCGTAGACCAGGTCCACTGATCCGTTTTAAACTCAAAATAGTTCTATATGGCTCTTTCTTATTTCGTCTATGTCGTAGGGTTAAAATAAAAAAATCTTGTTTTCTCGATGTTTCCTTACGTTCTCAATAAAACCTTCTCGTAAAAGTATTTTAACAATGTTTTCGGTGATGTTAATAGATGCTATCCGAAGTGTTCCTTTTCTACTCATCTCAACATTTCGTATATAGGTTATTATATCAGCAACAGTGTCCTCACCCATGATAAACTAAAATTATTCTTGCTCCCGAATTTTGATATAATCAACATGTTCTTTTTATATATATATATATAGTTTTTTTTATATTTTATATTTATATATTTATATATTATATATAAATTATATTAAATTAATATATGAATTCAATTTTTTTTACAAGTACAAGTATTATATATTATTATATAATAATTATACTAAGGGTATATGCGTGAAGGGTAGATGCATGAGAGACAATCTACTAATTAATCTATTTGATTTAAATCCTATAACTATATTTAGGTCTCATCTTATAATATCTCAGGAGCTAATGAAACTATTTTAATGAAATTTAACTGTCTCAATTCCCAGGGGATCGTACCAAAAAGTCGAGTTCCTTTTGGATTTCCTTATTGATCAATGACAACTGCACATTGTCATCATATCGTATTATCATCCCATTGTTACAATTGAGTTCTTTATAAGTACGTACAATTACAGCTCTGATCACTTCTGATCTTTCTAGAGGCGTATTTGGTACTGCTTCCTTGATCACAGCAACAATAATGTCACCAATATGAGCATATCGACGATTATTAGCTCTTATGATTAGAATACTCATCAATTATCGGGCCCCACTATTGTCTGCTACATTCAAATGGGTCTGAGGTTGAATCATATCATTTTTTCTAATTTGTTCTTTGGACGAAGTAAAAAATGAAATATTGTTTGTCAAAAAAAAAAAAAAAAAAAGAAAACATGCAATTTTTTTATCCCTAAGACGTCCTTTTTTGTGATTCTACATTCCTATTCCGAAATGATGAATTGCGTTTTTATAGGCATTTTGGATGCTGCTATTAAAATAGCCCTTCTAGCTATATTTTTGGCTACTTCGCCCATTTCAAAAAGTATTATCTGCCTATTTCATAAAGTATTCTACCTGGTTTAATGACAGCTACCCAATATTCGGGAGATCTTTTCCCTGAACCCATACGTGTTTCCATAGGTCTTACTGTAATTGGTTTGTCTGGAAATATACGTACCCATATTTTTCCACCACGGCGTATATTTCATGTCATTGCTCGTCGCCTTGTTTTTATTTGTCTAGATGTGATCCAAGCGAGTTCAAGTGCTTGAAGAGCATATCTACTGAAACAAATACGATTACCTCAATAAGATATTCCTCTTAGTCTTCCTCTATGTTGTTTACGAAATTTTGTTCTTTTGGGGTTATAGTTGATGGTTGTTTCTAAATTCCATCTCTACTATAGAACTGGACATGTGAATTTCTTCTCATCCAGCTCCTGGCGAATGAAAGGACTAAAAAAGATTTATTAAGATATACATGTAGTTAATGAATAATAGACTCAATCATGGGATTCTTTGAGATTTCATCTAATCTATTCTAAATTTGTATATCTTTTTTGAAAATAGAATTCATCTTGAATTTTATTTATAGATAATGTAATGTCGAATGTCATTTTTGTTGGAGTTATAATCTTATAATGAATCCTTATTTTGTTTTGCCCTTTTTTATCATATTAAATCGACCAAAATTTATCAATCTAATAAAATCAACTTTTCGCGGGCGAATATTTACTCTTTCAATATCTATTTTGGTTTTAGAGCTAGCCCATGACTTTTCAAAATTAGAATAAGAATAGATGAATTGGTTTCTGGTTTGTTCCGCTATCCCACCCAATGAATCATTAGGATTCCTTTTCAATAGAATCTTCTGCATTCATAGGTTCCATCATTCCTATCGCTTCTTGATTAATGTTTAGGCCTGAATTCTACAATGGAGCCCCTAATGAAATTTTTTAATTAATTCTTGAGTCAATCTTCTCAGTTTTTATTGACTCAAGGCTCTTTTTTTTTTTGTTCTATGAACAGATTTATCTAATTATGCATGAATCTGTATTGATGCTTTATTACATTGCCTTTTCTTTTATGAGATGATTTCATAGACCTTCCATATTGAAATCATATATCATTGATATTTCTTCTTTTCTTTTTCTCTCATACTTCCATTTATATGCATACTTTTCTATTTCGCTTCACAACTTATAATTAGATTGATTTTTATTTTATTTTTTTATGCAAAAAAAATTCAGTTGTTATAATCATATGACCAATATATCATACCTTGACTGCTTCTTTGGATCCAGATAATGCGAAGCAATGAGTTGGTTATTAGTGCTTGCTATAGTTATTAGTTCTTATTATAGTTATAGGTTGGTTCATTTTTTTTTTAATCCTAATGCTAAAAAAACCAACGAATCATTAGGATTCCTTCATTTTTTTTATATCAAAGGATCAATCGAATTTTGATTCAACCTTATAGAATTGATGATTTTTTTAATTGAACAAAAAAAAAAGAAAGAGATAATTTGTCTTTTTTTATCACTGGATAGAACGTAAAGACAAGTAAAGTCTTTTTATTCTTCATCTACAAATTTTTATTCATAATATCCTATAGATAGTTCGAACTGTATAGGAACAACAATCAATTTTAGCCTTAATGGTTTGTAGAGGAACCCCACCTTCTCTGATCCATTCGACACGTGCAATTTCTTTTCCATCGATACACCCTGCAATTTCCACTTGAATTCCTTTTATATTCGCCTTTTTAGTTAATTCAACAACTTTTTTCATTTCTTTGCAAAACGAAACTCTATTCTTTAATTGTCCAACTATAAATTTTGCAAGAATATCGGGGTGTCCATAAGAATTTGCAATTCTTGAAATAACAATGTTAAGTTTTTGGTTCACACAATTAAGTTCTTTTTGTACATTCAGCTGTAATTCTTCCATTCTTCGCGGCTTATCTTCAATTAATAATTTTGGGAATCCCATATAGATCATGACCTGAATCAGATCGATTATTTTTTGAATTTCTATATGCGCAATTCCTTCGACACCGGAGGATATTCTAATTTTTTTTTTTACATAATTCTTGATACAATCTTGTAATTTTTTTTTGTCTTCTTGTAAACCCTCAGAATAATTTTTTTGGTTGTGTAAACCAAAAAGAATGATGGCTTTGGGTTGTACCAAGTCCAAAACCAAGTGGATTTATTTTTTGTCCCATAAGCCTCCATGACTATTACTATATGTATCATGACATGTCATTTTTGTGTTCTTATTTATCCATCCAGGTTATTTAAAGCACATTACATATTCTTCATATAAAGATGTATCTTCTAATACGATAGTTATATGACCAGTGGGTCTTTTTATTGGACAACTCCGTCCTCGGGCTCGAGGTTTGAATTTTTTCATAGTAGTACCCTCGTTTACTTTGGCTTTACTAATGACTAAATTCATTTCATTGAAACCCATATTGTGACTAGCATTTATTGCTGCAGAATAAACCAGTTTAAAAATGGGATAACATGCTCGATAAGGCATGAGTTCTAGTATCATAAGTGTTTCCTTGTAGGAACGTCCACGAATCTGATCAATTACTCTTCGCGCTTTGTGGGTGGACATACATATATGTTTACCTAAAGCGTATACTATTGTATATGACTTCCTCTTTCTTTTCTTTATCATAAGGTTCACCTCTCACTAATGAATCTATATTAATTTTATTTTTGACGAGATCTATTATCATTTTTTGCATGTCCGCGAAAATTTATAGTAGGTGCAAATTCTCCCAATTTATGTCCTACCATATGATCTGTTATATAAACAGGCAAGTGTTCCTTTCCATTATGGATAACAATGGTATGGTCAATCATTGTGGGTATAATGGCAAATGCTTGGGACCAAGTTATTATTATTGCTTTTTTTGCTTTTGTATTGAGCTTATTAATTTTTCTTAATAAATGATTTGTTACAAAAGGATTTTTTTTTTTTTGTGAATGTGTCACAGTTAATTAACTCTTATTTTTTTTTAAAGACGATGAAAGAAATTCTGTTTTCTCTCCTATTTACTACGGCGACGAAGAATCAAATTATCACTATATTTATTCCTTTTTTTACTTCTTCTTCCAAGTGCAGGACAACCCCAAGGGGTTGTGGGTTTTTTTCTACCAATTAGAGCCCTCCTTTCACCACCTCCATGGGGATGGTCTACAGGGTTCATAACTACTCCTCTTACTATAGGACGCTTACCTAGCCAACATTTAGATTCGGCTCTACCCAAACTTCTCTAGTTCACCCTAACATTCCCCACTTGTCCAACTGTTGCTGAGCAGTTTTTGGATATCAAACGGACCTCTCCAGAAGGTGATTTTAATGTGGCCGATTTCCCCTATTTTGCAATCAGTTTTGCTACTACACTTGCTGCTCTAGCTAATTGTCCACCCTTTCCAAGTGTGATTTCTATGTTATGTATAGCCATGCCTAAGGGCATATCGGTTGAAGTGGATTCTTCTTTTTGATCAATCAAAACCCTTCCCAAAGTGTACAAGCTTCTTCCAAAGCATACGGCTTTCTGGATGTAGATGATGATATCTATATAGATGAATCTTATATATATCGTACAATGAAGTGCCACACGAGTGGATATATAAGAATCCAAATTTGCCGAATAACTCATATTATCATCTTCTACATCCTAGGTTTTCTCGTTTGGTCATCTAGCTTATGTTCTTCATGTAGCATTCAGACCGAATGACTCTATGAAATTATGTCGATACTTCCACATATTATGGGTAACGTAGGAGACATCTCTATTTTTCTCCCAGGGAATCTTTAGAGTTACCACTGCTTAGCTTTTAATTCGTCTCTGACCATCAAATGAAATGTGAATATTTCTTTGAAACAAGGGGTGCTTCTGGTTTTGTCAGTACTTGAAACAATTTTGTCTTCTCCATATTACTATATCTCTAGAATCAATAATTTTATATGAGGAGCTACTAAACTCAATCACTTACTGCCGTTACTTTTCAATTTTCTATTGAGGTCTATCTTGTAGAGGTGTTCAAATTGGATCAGTGATCGATTTCTAGGTTTTGTCGTAAACCTACTTGGTTGCTTCCAATTAAGTAAATCAATAGTTTAAACTGCACTCAAAGGTAGGGCATTTCCCATTTTTATAGGAACTTCTGTACCAGAAACAATGGGATCTCCAATTGTAGCCCCTCTAAGATGTAAAATATATCTCTTCTTACCATCCCCATAGTGTATGAGACAAATGTATGCATTTCGATTAAGGTTGTATGCTATGGTTACGATTCTACCATACATGTCTTTTTTGTTTCGTCGAAAATTGATTTTACGGTATAGATGCTTATGACCTCCCTCTCTATGCCTTGCGGTAATGATTCCTCTGGCATTACGACTTTTACCACAACGATGCTGTCTATAGATCAAATTATTTCATGGATTGGATTTCACTTGACTGTCTATGGCTCTATTGCGTGTGCTCAGGGTAGAAGTTTTGTATAAATGTATCACCATGTTATTAAGTATTTTGATTTAACTTCTTTTCCTTCTAAGAGGTGGAATAGAATAACCCATTTGAAGCGTAATGATCATATGTCTGTAATGCATTGTATGTCCTATAATAGGTCCCATTCTTCTACCCTTTTTGGGGAGTCAATGACTATTCATAGCTATTATCTTGACATCAATGTAGAGTTCGACCCAATGCTTTATTTCTGTCCTACTTGATCCTGATTCGACATTAGAAGTATATTGATTTTTTCCCAATAACCGAATACTTTTGTCTGCAAATATTGTATATTTGAATCCATCCATAAATCTATTTTCTTCCCTATGAGTTCTAGTCTTAATAAGATGCTAGTTCTTATTGTTCATATGTCATCATACGAATATACCACACCAAATCGTTATGTATATATGATGAGATTCCATTGATACAGAGCCAATTCCAATAGACTTACTAGAGGGTCCCATTGGTATGCATCCAGTAGGAATTGAACCTATAAATTCGCCAATCATGAGTTGGGCGCTTTAACCATTCAGCCATGGATGTTTAGCGGCGGTCCTTGTACATGGTGAATAACCAAATTCTAATTGAAATGAAATCTTTAGGATAGATCAATGCAATATATGATAAAAGTGGAGTGTTGGAGTATTTCTATTGATCGGTCATGTCATATAGGCTCGTGTCGGACATCTAATTGCTTCGACTTGAATTATCTGGAAGATGTCTTATATATAATATATTAATTATCAAAAAGATGGACAATCAAACTTATTTCTCGATTCAATATAAGCCTAAAGAGGTGAATAGGGTCCCAAATAACGAGAGATATGTAAAAAATAGGTCCGATTATGCCTATTCCTAATCCTAAATGGATTGTAATGATGTAGTGATCCATATGTAAACATAGTATCTATTTAGATATGCTCGAACGACCCTTTCTCATAGATCGAACCTATCCAATTTTTACAGTGCACTGATTGGCTGTTCATGGACTAGTTGTACCTTCCGTTTTTTTTTTTGGGTCAATATCAGTAATGCAATTCATCCAACGATAAACCTAATTTGAATTATAGAGCTATGACACAATCAAACCCGAACGAACAAAATGTTGAATTGAATCGTACCAGTCTTTACTGGTGGTTATTACTCATTTTTGTGCTTGCTGTTTTATTTTTCAATTTATTTCTTTAATTAAGAGAATAAAAGAGAGTAGTGGAATAATAAAACAAATAATAGTAGAAATTTTATTATCCCATTCGGAAGGATCACATCTCATAATTATCTATGACTGTTTATGTTTCTAGCATGACCGCTTGATGAAACATGGAGGGAAGTAGGATAAATGGCTGATATTATTGGAAGGATTCCTCTTTAGATAATAGGTACTGTAACTGGTATTCCTGTGATCGGTTTAATAGGTATTTTCTTTTATGGTTCATATTCTGGATTGGGTTTGTCCCTGTAGGAATCGGATGAACTGAGTTGTCGGCATGAAAGCGTAAGAACTCAACGGGGCCCATCTCTTCTTTTCTTTGTCTGATTCGAGGAAGAAGGTCCCATTGAATTCCTAATAATCATAAGAGTTTGCTTGTATAAATCACTTTTTTCGATGTTTCAAAACAAAACTCCATTTCATTTTTTTTATGATGTTTTTGAAAAATTAACTTGATTAATTGATTTAGAATATCTGTTCTTTGATAGTATCTATCGATACTTTCAAAGTTAGAAGAAAGAAGGAATCACTTAGTTTTCTTTTCCTGGTTGACACAATATATTTATTTTTCTGGCGATCAGATATCATGCACATGCTTTCTATACTGGTAGAACCTTACTCTTGTTTATTTTAATATCTCCTCAAAATAGAAAAAATTAAAATTTTTTTATAGTTAATTGAAGAAGTGTTATTTTCTCAAAAAAAAAATTCCCACTTTTTTTTTGTTTGTCCACTACTTTTATTTAATTATACGTAAATCTAAAAAAAGTTCTGATAAACCTGAAGAAAAATATAAACTAAGAATAGGACTCTTTGACGAATGGGATAAAAAAGCTTTTCGGTAAAAGATCGACACAAGAAAAGGAATTTTACACATCCTTTTCTTGTGTTGAAGACTAGAAAGATGAATAATACTCCCTATAATTATTTGTTCCCCTCATTTATCCTTCTTTTATTTTCTCCGCTTACTTATCTTATGTTTATTATCTAGTGAAATTTTATTCTATTAAAATAGAAAATAAAACTCATGATTATTGATACCATTTAAATCTGACAATAGTGACATAGTCACAACCCTTCAAATTTGGATTGAAAAAAAAAAAAGAGCGAGTAAAGTCAATAGTTCACAATATAAATACTATGGTTAGTAATGCGGTATAAGTAATTCCTGGCATCTGGTAGAAAAAGAATATAAAGAGGCAAAAGATTTTTCATAAATTTTTTGATCATACCTAATTGCCAACAAGAATTTGGTTCTTTTTTATGAATTTGATATTGATAAATCCACTGATTTAAAAATTCATTTCGGACAATTGAACCTTCTCAAACTGTTTCTTTTTAAGAACCAAAAAGATTTGTTCCAAAATAAGAGATGTCAAGAAGAACAAAAGGCCTTGGACACATGATGGATCTTGAAGTACTATTTCTGTATCCCTGTGACCAAATCCACCCACATTAGGATTACTCGTTAATGGTTGATCGAGTTTAATGGATTCACCCTTTGAAACAAGAAGTTCTAGCCCTGGAGGGATGATATCAACCACTTGACGTCCATCCGATGCATCTACTATGGTTATTTTGTATCCCCTTTTTTCTTTTCGTAAAATTTTGTTTACTATACCCGCTGTTATAGCATTATAAACTGTATTGTTACTTTTTCTCCCGTCAGGATAAATCTGACCCCTTCCTCTGTTCCCGCCTACGTATATGGGATATTTTAAGAAGTGAGCATCTTTATTAGTAGCGGGGTCTGAGGAAAGAATAGGAAAGGTGATTTCACTATATTTTTGTCTAGGAACAAGACCTATCACAAGAATATTTTTTTTAGTAGGGCGATAACTCTAAAAAGACAGATTGAATATCTTTTCTTTCATCTCGGGCAAAATATGATCGGGGGGGAGGGGCTAATTCAAACCCCTCTGGTAAAACAAGAACAACTCCCACATTCAAAGCCCTTTTCTTACCATTAACAAGAACTTGTTTCAGTTGCATATCATAAGGAATTCTAACAACTGCTTCAAATACAGTATCAGGAAGTACCGTTTGTGGAACCTCAATATCCACGGGCTTATTAGCTAAATGGCAATTGGCACATATAATATGCCCTGTTGCTTCTCGTGGATTTTCATAACCCTGCTGAGCAAAAATGGGATATGCATTTGAAATGGATGCCCAAGTTTTTATACATATCATGAGTGAGATGGAAATAGATCGAGTAATCTCTTCCTTTATCGAAGAAAGGGTATTTCTAGTTTGCATGTTCCAATCATTGATCCCGAAAATTTTTACAATAAAATTAGGTAGGTCGCTAGTATAGTATAGTTCCCTATCCACAATTTTGCTATTCATGTTTACTGAAATTTTTTTTTACTGGAATATATATAGATATAGGAGGAATTCCCCCATGGATAGAAAGAGTAAAGTAAATACGACTTTGAATGCTTTGTTTATGTACAAAGTAAGAAAGATTAAAATTGGATAAGTGAATCATTTTTCAGTCATTTATTGAATGATAAATCACTATAAATGATGGAGATACACGATTTAAATAACGAAAGATCAAATATTTTAAAATTGTATCTAGAATGACTGGAAAGGTGGAAATAAGACCAGATATAATTTGATCATTATGAGCAAATCCAAAATCTTTGTAAATATGACCAATCATTAGTTCTCAACCATGAGGCAAATGAAATTCGATACATAAATCAGTTAATAAAAGAATGGAAAAAGCTTTGATTGTGTCACTTAAATTATATAGGAATTCTTGAACCCAAGAGTTAAGAATAAGAAGTTTTTCATTACCCAGAATAGAATAACCACTTAGAATAACAAAACAAAGTATACTTGTCGAAAAGTGCAAAATTGTATGAATAGGATCCTCATTGTGCATCTTGATGAATTGGATCATTTCTTTATGGATTCCTATACAAAGCTTTCCTTTATTATTTCATCTAACAGGAAGAGTTCCTCTAATTGTATGAATTTTTCTAGAAGACTCTTTTCTTGAATATCATTCAAAAAAGTTTTAGCTTGCCTAGTATTCCACCA
Source organism: Moringa oleifera (assembly GCA_021397835.1). Lineage (NCBI taxonomy): Eukaryota > Viridiplantae > Streptophyta > Magnoliopsida > Brassicales > Moringaceae > Moringa > Moringa oleifera. The sequence continues at coordinate 1,932,322 of JAJFZO010000065.1, forward strand.
ATTAGTAATCCAAGTTTCCAGACTTTTATTACATGAGATAGAGATCCACCAGGGCAAAAATACTATAGATGCAAGATGTAGAAGAGGAATGAATGATTTTTTTTTTTTGCCATTTTTCATCTCTGAATTGTTAATGAACCTACCTCATTTGTTGACTCTATGCGATCTAATATTTCTATCAAGCATGAGTTCTATTATAACATAACGTATCGAGCCTATGAATCTATTCTCTATTTTTTTTCTTTTTATTTGTGATTCAAAGGTTAGTCTTTGACTCTAGAAAGAATACAGAAATAGACTAAGAATAAGAATCCACTTCGAATTCGAACGAAGAAATAATAAAAAAAGTATAGTTTTCAGGATCAAATTCGAAACACTTCTTTCGATGAATGCCCAAAAGAACCACTTCAAGTAATGAATATTATTGGGATTTCGAGACAATAAAACTCCCTTTCTATCAAATATGTGGAAAATTTTTTTTTGTTTGCTACCTATACTATAATACAGAAAAAATTGAGACGAAATTTATGAAGAATATTGTGATGATAAAAAAAGAGTGGCAAAAAAGAAGAGAAAAGTTTTCTTTATAAGAAAGAGATCCAATTCTTTGGTCATTTAATTAAGGAGCACAAAATAAAGGATGAAGGGTCAATTGACAAAATAAAAAAAAATAGAGATAATTTACAAGATATAATCGATCTGTATCTAACGTCTAACGTATCAATTCCAAATATTGAAAATAAAAAGATAAATTCTTTATTTCGAAATGCTTTAATATATTTAATATATGAGATGAATTTATAATTTCGATTTGTTACTTGTTTTGTTACTGAATTGGGTTGAGTGTATTTCCATACGCATAAAAAACTATTTTTGCAGACAAAAATAGTTTCGTTTTATGCTCTTATTAGAACTATTCCGTATACATCTACTACTGGGCATTCTGAAGAAACTTCAGTTAGGTTATGCTATAGAAAAAAGTTCTTGTGTTTTTTTCCTCCTGCTATGAAAGTATTTAGTCTTCAGTTTATTTCAAAATACTTCAATTGGTGCACACAAGAAATAAGCTAATTCGACAGCTTTTTGCTCAATTTCTCGAGTAGTTAAATTTTCATCAGTACGAGTTAAAGGAATAGCCATTACTACAAAAGTTATAATAATTGACATCAATTTAATGATAGTTATTCAAAGAACTGTCATTGAAAGATTTATTAACATTTTTGATGATAGTTATTGCAAAACTGGTATTAAAGTAAGGTTTTTAATGCCAATTAAAGAAAAACTTGCATTAAAACTATGAATTAAACATTTAACATCAGTTCTTAAAGAACTGACATTAAAAGATCATGAATTTGGCATTTAACATCAGTTCTCAAGGAATTAACGTTAAACATAAAGCCTTTGACACCAGCTCTTGAAGAACTGGCGTTAAAGGCCAAAATTGCTGCTGCTTCTTGCAACAGCGATGGCTGCTTACAGCTGCAGCAAGGACTGCTGCTTCTGCTGCTTCTATGTTACAGCAGCAGTCGTTGCTGCTGCTTTTTGCAACAGTGATGGCTGGTTACAGAGCCACACATCGCATATACTCCTACCCAAAAGTCAGCACATGAGAACTCGTTACAGCAAAGAGATTACTAAACTGCAAACATCATATGATCAGTTGATCATGAAACAGACAATGTCACCTTTGGTATATGCACAGGTGTGACAGTACTTGGTGTCCTGGTGTACTTGCTGCTTGCAAATGATGCACTTGGTATTTCCATAAGGAGTCCATTTGAAAGCAACAATTTGGCCAAACAAAATTAACACACAGCAATAAGAAAAATCTAACTACATAGACCGAAAAGTAATATCAACAATTTCTGGAAATTTGCTATAGGGAAAGAAAAATTAAACATGCAGATATAAAGGTGAACAGGGTAGATAATACTTCTTTTCTTTCTAGAGCATGACAGATAATTCACAATAGAAAGATGTCACATAAACAAAAGAAAGACTGTAACCCATAAATACATAAGGTAGTGACAAAGTTGCAACCACATCAAAGATACATCATCTAATTAGAGCGATGTTGTATACTTCTAGGTTAAATGTATTCATAATTTACTCATCACCAAAACTTTACCATTGCCAGTCTAGCATGTGTTCTCTTCATTATTGTTGCACTTTCTTAACCCTTAAAAGCCAAATCCAGAGCTAAATTCATTAATATTTACAGTGTAAAGGAGATAAAAATATTATTATATTCATGATTCCTTCAACAGAAAGAAGAATGCAATTATAAATGACCTGTTGTTGCTTCATCAAAATAAATCTGCAAATTCAATTGTAATCCACTACACTCTATTTTTTACCTCAGAACCAAGTTGCTGCTTGCTGCTGCAGGCTTTGAATTTCTAGAAACATCACCAGCTACTTGTGCAAGGGGTGGAGGTGGTGGTTTGCTCTTTAACCTTTCTTCAACCATGTTTTTAAGCTTCACAAGAGCCACTTGGTCAGCTTCTCTGTCTTCATCAGTAACTACCCCAGAGTTGGCAATGTCAATATTATTTTGGTTCCCAGAGTCACTATCCTTCTTTAACTCCTCAACAGAGTGTTTGACAGATTCATTTTTCTTATCACCTTCTGTATTTTCAACCTCTTCAGTTTCTTTGGGTTTCTTCATAGTTTCCATTTTCTTCTCAACAAACCTCTCTAGGTATTCTTTAGTTGCTTCATTAACATTTAACTATTAATCAGGCAATTAGCTCAAAGAAGAATATTAAGAAAGAAACCAAAAGAAAATAGCTGGGATAATAGGAAGTGAAAAAGACATCTGTAGTTCGTAATCCAACACCCCTTAATGTACAAGTAATTTACAAATAAGAACTTATTTCCTACATGGATCTTGGATTTGGGACCAAATCGTTTCAGGGATTGAGTGAAATGAACGTTAAGAAACCCAAGAAATAGTAACTATTGACCACATGCCAAGTTCAGCAGTAGAGACCATAATGACCATTGCAGGAATGGGACAACCAGTACGAGAACTTTTTATTTATTACAAAAGACTTTCAATTAAAGACCCCTTTTGAGTTGTGTCACAATTTGACCTTTCTGTCAGGAGCATAACTTTGCGATTGGCACACAACCCTAGAATGGCCTTTTTCAGGAAGTTGCAAGTGTATATATGTATGTAGTTATTGTTGTGAATACATATTTAGATTTAACTAAGGAGGAAAACATTCATAGCTTCCATTTTCCACCTAATTTTCTCACACTTACTACTCAGATCAACTTCACAAAATAAATAAATAAATAAAATATATAGACCATACTAGGAAAAGGCCAGTTTGTGCTCACTCTAGTTAACAACAACCAGAATCCAATAACTTTAATGTTTTTCTTTTTAAAAAAGAAAGTTAAACTAAATAGAATCAATATGATCTGATTCTACTTCTTAACAACAAAAAATTGATACCAACCTTCCAGACAGAAACACAACTCAAAAGAAACATACCACAAGTTCTTGCCCATCAATACTAGGAAAAAGCCAGTTACATCATATCTGTCTACTACCCAGCCACTTTCTTAACAAGAAAAAATATGTGCTACTGAAACTCTATGAAAACTATAGCAGTGGCCATGAACGTGGAGTGATGATGATTTGAATTTCTCTTACATATGCATATCAAACAAGTGATGATTTTAAATTCTTTGGCCTTCAACGTCAGTTTTGGAATAAGTGGCATTGAAGACCAGAGAATTTGAACCTTCAACGTTAGTTATGGAATAACTGACGTTAAAGGATATGCTACCTTAGTTTTTAAGGTTGGGATCCTAAATTGTTTTCCAAAGCCCTCTAAAGCCCGCCATAACATCTAGTGAAAATTTTCCTCTCTAGATCAGAATTCTCCTCTTCACAGACTGTTCAGAAGTAGCTACACAGCCAGCCATCCATTCTCCGACCATTCTCCTGTCTGCTGTCTGTCCAGAACCAACTGAGGTAGCTATTGGCAGCCTTTTCGACCCTCTCTTTTTTGGTCTCTGTTCGCACAGCCAGCCATTCTTCAGCCATTCTCCTATCTGCTGTCCTTTCAGAAGTAGCTGGGGTAGCTGCTGGCAGTGCTCTCTTTTTTGTCCTTTGTCCAGAAGCAGCTACACAGCCAGCCTTTGTCTGGCCATTCTCCTCTCTGTTGTCCGTCTAGAACCAGTTAGGGTAGCTGCTAGTAGCCTTTTCGACCTTCTCTTTTTTGGTCTCTGTCCATACAGCCAATCATTCTTCAGCCATTCTCCTATCTGCTGTCCGTCCAGAAGCAGTGGGGCTAGCTGCTGGCAGCCTTTTTGGCCCTCTCTTTTTTATCCTCTGTCCAGAAGCAATTGCATAGCTAGCCTTTTTTCGGCCATTCTCCTCTCTGCTGTCTGTCTAGAACCAGCTGGGCTAGCTGCTGGCAACCTTTTCGGCCATCTCTTTGTTCTTTGTCCAAGTAGATGAATTTATATTTTGAGAAGTTTTTTATTAATTGTGTTAGGTAAATTGTTATTAATTGATGAAATTTTAGTTTTTTTCATTAGTATATTTTGATAAACATATTTAGTATGAATGAATATATATTGATATATTTATTATTTCATAAGTATTAAGATTTTTAGATTAATTGATAAATTAATCTAAATGTTAATTAGATGAATTTATATTTTGATAAATTCATTATATATTAGGTGTAGATGAATTTACGTTTGAATTAATTTTTTTACGTAAGATTAATTGGTATATTTTATCAAATTTAATTATATCGATTTCATTGTTAACATAAATTAATATATTTAGTTAAATTTTAAATAGATAATTAGTTAATTATATGCTTCTAATATAAACCATTAAATGTTATTTAAATTTTAATCAATTAAGTGCTTATATAGTAAATTAGATGTTAATTAAATATTGACTATATCTTAATTAACTAAATAATTATTAATTATATATTTAAGTTTTAATTAATAAATTTGATGCTTGTAAAGTAAATAATAACTGTTATTTAAATTTGAATTAATTTAATATTTAGTTAATTAGATGCTTTCATTAACTTTTTGTATTAATTAATTAAATAATTATTAATCGTTTATTTAAATTTCACTTAGTATATTAGACGCTTGAAAAGTAAATAATCAAATGTCTTTTAAATTTCAGAATGGATAAAATTTGGATGTTTGCTGATAGAAGATCAGAGGCATATGATGTAAGGGTGAATAACTTTTTACATTATGTTGTTCAGAATAGTGATAACCCTGAATTAGTTCGGTGTCCATGTATTAAATGTCGCAACATGAAGCGTCAACCCCATATGAGATACGGAATCATTTATATATATATGGAGTTGATAGCGGCTATCAAAACTGGATATGGCACGGAGAAACCAGTATTGTTGGGTCTTCTACTAGTAAGAATGCTAAAGTTGTTAGGAATGTAGAACACATCGAAGAAATTGATAACACTGTAGAAATGGTACAAGAGGCATGTGCAGAGGATGATAGTAATCTTAACCACTTTGAAAGATTACTTTGTGATGCTAAGAAACATTTGTACTCTGGATCAGTGAAGTTTACTAAATTATCTACTCTAGTTAAATTGTACAATTTGAAGGCAAAATATGTTTGGTTCGATAAAAGCTTAAGTGATCTTTTAAATTTGATTGCCAAAATTTTGCCTGATAATAATGAAATGCCTACATCCATGTATGATGCCAAAAAAACATCGAATGCATTAGGGATAGAGTATCAAAAGATTCATGCCTGTCCAAATGATTGCATATTATATCAAAAAGAGTTTCAAGATGACATTCAATGTCGAACTTGTGGACTTTCAAGATGGAAAGTAATGAAAAAGGGTAACAAAATAAAGATTGGTGTGCCTGCTAAGGTGTTATGACATTTTCGACCAATACCAAGATTTAGAAGAATGTTCAAAAGTTTTGAAATATCAGAACACCTTACATGATATCAAATAAAAGGGAAATTGATGGTTAGTTGAGGCATCTATCGGATACACCATCATGGAAATTGGTTGACTATATGTGGCTAGAGTTTGCTTCAGAGCCAAGAAACTTAAGACTTGCTATATCAGCAGATGGGATTAATCCGCATAGTACATTGAGTAGTCGATATAGTTGTTGGCCAGTGATTATGGTGTACTATAATTTATCGCCATGGTTAACAATGAAGAGAAAGTTCATGATGTTGATGTTACTAATATCAGGTCCTAAACAACTTGGTAATGATATCGATGTCTACTTGGCTCCACTTATAGAAGACTTAAAAATGTTATAGGACACAGGTGTAAAAGTACATGTGCGTACCGTAATGAGTCATTCAACTTGAAAGCTATTTTGTTATGGACAATGATTTTCTTACATATGGTAATTTATCTGGTTGCACTGTTAAAGAGTATTATGCTTGTTCTATCTGTGATGAGAACATCCAAGCTAGTCATTTAAAATATAGTAAAAAGATGTCATATGTTGGACATAAGAGATTCTTACCACGGCATCATCCTTACTGTAGATAGAAAAAAGCCTTCAATGGTGAACAAGAATTCAGAATTGCTCCCTAACCATTAAGCAGTGAAGAAGTCTTTTACAAAGTTCAATGTTTAGTAAATTCGTGGGAAATGTCAAAGAAATGAAGTACAATGGGTAAAGAAGATGTTACACAATGCTGGAAAAAGAGGTCGATTTTCTTTGATTTACCATATTGGAAGTCCATGCATATCAAACATATTCTAGATGTCATGCACATTGAAAGGAATATTTGTGATAGTCTTCTTGGGACATCGCTTGATATTCCAGGAAAATCTAAAGATGGATTAACTTCAAGAATGGATTTGAAAGACATGGGGTTAAGGTCTGAGTTGGAACCACAAGTTCGCGATAATCGTACATTTTTATCACCTGCATGCTACACTTTATCTTGGGAAGAAAAAAATATTCTGTAAATTTTTCAGTGAGATTAAGGTCTCGGATGGGTATTCTTCGAACATCAAAATCTAGTATCCATGGACGACTTAAAACTATATGGGTTGAAGTCGCATGATTGTCACATCTTAATGCAATAACTTTTACCTATTGCTTTACGAGGTATGCTACCCAAACATGTTAGATATCTTCTCATCAGACTTTGCATGTTCTTCAATTTGTTATGCCAAAAGGTGGTGGACGTGTCAAAGTTAGATGAAATTCAAAACGAACTTGTCACAACACTTTGTTTGCTTGAGAAGTACTTTCCTCCCAGCTTTTTTGATATTATGGTCCACCTCACAGTTCATCTTATCAGAGAAGTAAAATTTTGTGGTCTTATGTATTTACGTTGGATGTACCCATTTAAAAGATACATGAAAGTGTTAAAGGGTTATGTTCGAAATCATAATAGACTTGAGGGTAGTATTGCTGAGTCGTACATTACAAAAGAAGCATTAGAATTCTGCGTTGACTATTTATCTGGTATGAATATTATTGGAATTCCCCCATGAAAGAATATATTTGGTCATTCAACTCAGAATGGAAAAGCTCTAACTAGTGGAACTGTTGAGAAAGCTGATAATGTCCTCCTTCATCAAGCACACTTGTATGTTTTGATGAATACGAGTGAAGTTCAACCATATATAAGGTAATTAAATTTTATGACTCATAGTTTATTATTATATGAAATAATTTTTGAATTATTGTTTGATAATTTATTCTTAACATGCAGTGAGCATTTAAATCAGTTAAGGGTCGACAATTCTATCAAGTCAAAACGACTCAAATGGTTACATGATGAACAAAATCAAACCTTAAGTAATTGGTTACACACACGGGTAAGAATACTTATTGGTGTCTAGACATTAAATTTATTTTTAATATGGTTCATCTAATATATGTTATGATACAGATTGAGAATGAACTTTTATTATCCAATCATGATGTCTCATCAACACTACGATGGCTTGCCCATGGTCCTCGATCCATAATAATCAAGTATCCTGGATATATCATCAACGGTTGTCGCTTTTACACAAAGCAACGAGATAACTCAAGGATCCATCAAAATAGTGGTGTCACTCTAGTTGTCAACACCATGCAAATCTCCAGTGCTAAGGATAAAAATCCAATATATGGTGATTTATCATTCTATGGAGTTTTACAAGAAATATGGGAACTAGATTATGCAACTTTCAGAGTTTCAGTTTTCAAATATGATTGGATTGAGAATAGTAGCGGTGTTAAAGTTGATGATCAAGGAGTTGTGCTAGTTGATCTCAATCGGATTGGACATAGGAATGATCAGTTTATATTGGCTTCATAAGCAAGACAAGTATTTTACATTGAAGATCCAATTGATGCCAAATGGTTTATAGTACTGTCAACACCTCCACAAGACTATGATGAAGATGATGATTTGTGCGATATTAGTATAGAGCACATGTCTTTTTGTAATAATTTGCCACCTGCTGATTTATTTGACCAAATGGATGAGCATCATCTTGCATATGCTTGAGACAATGATGAAGGGTTGTGGGTTTGAGTATTTTTTAAGGTAGTAATCAATTGCCTCATGTGTCAAAGTTATTATGTTTTTTTTATAATTTTTTTTTATTTTTTTAATTTTATCATGTTATATCATGTTTTGCATATATGATGCTAACCATATTTTTTTTTTATTGTTTATAGATTTGATGGATCCTTCTGAGCACTCAAGTGAACGCTCTCAAGAACCCAAAAAACGAGTTATCACCTGTATGCCTAAGATAATTAAGAGTCATGCTTTCGGAATTAAGCTCACGATTGAGGTAAATGATAAAGGTCAACCAATTGGGAGGAATGGCACCAATTCAATAGCTACATTGGGGTGGTGGTACGCAATACGGTACCTATAAATATCGAGAATTGGCACTCAGTAAGCATTGAAATGAAAGTAAGATTTGGGAAACAATATTGGTAAGTTAAATGAAACATAATGTGGTATTGCGTTTCAATTAGTTTACTGCTAATTAATTTGATTTGCACCAATCCACATTTTTATAATATGTTGTAGGAGACATATGATTTTGATACGAGCATGAAAAGGTATGTACTTCAGTCTGCTGCAAACAAATGGAGGAACTTCAAGACTAATCTTGCATCAAAGCACATATTCCCTCACATTGATGACTTGGAATTTCTATCATTTCCACCTGAAGAATATAGTAGTATTATAGATGTTGAGGTGTGGCAGGAATTTGTGAACTCTTATATAACAGAAGAGTTTCAGGTATATATTTATAGTTAGTAAAGTTTTTGTTTATACAATTTTCTCCAAATGTTAATGTGTATTGATCTTACAGGAAAAGAGACAAATAGGAAAAGAGAAAAGAAAGAAGAATGTGTACGATCATCGTCTATCTAAAAAGGGATTTGCAGGGCTAGAGAGTGAACTTGTAAGTTTTTTTTTTCATTTATTATGTTTATAATTGATAATACATTCAATTGGTAGTGCATTTTAAAATCTAATGTGTTCACTCTTTATGTTAAAAAAAGAAAAAAGCATTGGGTAGCGATGCTCAAATTGATCGTGCTTTATTGTGGAAGGCTTCACGACAGAATAAAAATGGAGAATATGTGAATGATGCGAGCTGACTGTGTGGGGAAAGAATTGTAAGTGCAGTTCAACTTTTTTCTGGCATTTATAGTAATAAATTTCATGTTTATTGATTAATTTTATTATAACATTGTAGGATGAGTTGATGACACAGAGCACACAAGGTAAATTTACAAACTTCGGTCCAGAAGATGTACTGATAAAAGCTCTTGGTACACCTGAGCACCCCGGACGAATTAGAGGTCAAGGATTTGGGGTAACTATCACATCTTATTTTGGGAAGCCCAAAAAGTTGAATGTCCCTCAAGGTATGCAATTTGATCAACAACAATTGGCAGAGATGATAAGATGGTTCACAGAGCATAAAGAAGTTTTGACAAACATTGTTACGAACAAAAATGATGATGTCCAGCAAGAAAAATCTACAATGCAATTTTGTTCGAGTAAAGCTAGCAACAATATAACTGGATTATTGGAGGAAGAAGAATATCCAATACTTCAATCACCTATGCCAGTCACACCACCAGCACCTGCACATACATTGGCACCACATGACAATAAAGTATGTTACATGTTATTCATAGTGGATGTGATATTAATAATATTACGAATGTAACTTCTATTTTTTTGGATCATTATAGTGTGAGCCATGCCACATGTTCATCCAGTCATCAGATTACGTAGTGGCAAGTGGGGTTATCTTCATGGATCATACTCCTAATCAGATCATCCACGGGTGTCCATTATTTTCTGGTGATATTCGGGTGACAGTGGACGTAGCTATTCATGGTGATGCATAGTTGCCTCGTCCTAACCCAGACGGTGGATTGACAAATATTTTTTTTTGCACTTGGTTCAGTTGTTGCTTGGCCTCGAGATTGGGTCATTGTTGGTACACATAAGGTAATGTTTTTAGTAATATATTTTATAAAGTCAACCTATTAATGTCAACTAAGTTTGCAAAATTTTTTCAGCTATGGACTGAAAAGCAACAAGGTAAGTTGCCAGTTAAGAAAGCACTAACATTGACAAAACCACAATCATTAAAACAAGTATCTTATGTTGGGCTACCACAAGGATTATAGAAGATGTATAATTATGTGAATAAGGTGATGGCACCTGATGAAGTAATACACATACCTTTTACTGAAGTCTTTGCTTCTGATGGACATGTATTTGTGACTTGAGAAGATATCATGCAATTTTGTCACATAGAAGAGCTAAGTGTCACCATTATTCAAGTTTACATTATGTACGTATGTCTTTTGAATTTTTATTTGGTTATTATTATTTGGCTGCATTATATTTATATTTTTCTTACTCTTTATTATTTCAGTAAACTTTATACAGATTTAGCTGCACTTGGCGTGAGAAAGTATTTTGTATTTGCTGATCCGTCAACATTCATATGGACACTCAAGCTCATCACTTAGCCAATAGAATGATAGATCCATGTGATGAAGGAGTAGTGATATTTCCTTATAACTTGAGGTAAGTTATAATACTAGTTAAAATTATTAATAAATTTGTTCAAAATATTTTTTACATTTATTTTTCATAATGTAGGCAGCATTGGTTGTTGGTGGTTGTCGAGCCTTGTAATTTTATGTACAGTATTTTTGATCTTTTGAACCATGATTCTCGTCAAGAACTAGATCAACTTATATCCACGTAAGTGAAAATTATTTTCATTTATGTTAGTATATATTTTTTCTTACTCTTAAGAATAATAATTATTTTCTATTGGCAGTTCTTTTAAATTGTTTCAAGTTTTCAAAGAATCAAGCAATAGGCGCATTCCTAGGAGTATTCCTGCTAATGTATGTATATTTAAACCTATATGTGATGTTAGTTTTATTTATTTTGTAAAATATAATAATTATAAAATTTTAATGCAGTGTCAACATCAGCCTTCAAATACTGAGTGTGGATATTATATTATGAAATTTTTTAAGGACATCATTGATAGACGTGATAAAAATATCCTATATGCAAAAATGGTAAGTTTTTAAGTATTTTCTTATGTAAATACTTAAGTAATTAATTGATGTGCTTATTAAAAATTTTAATTGGACTAACTTTTTTTTTTTTTGAAATATAGTTAATGGACATAGATACTTACACCCAATCGGATATTGACGAAGTTAGAAAGAAGGTTGGACAATTTCTTTGGAGTGCTATATTAGAAAGTTGAACCTTGAAGATTTTTGTACACATGACCATTATTGAATTTATATAGTTGAATTTTTAGGATTGTGTAATATTTTAACTCATGTATTGTACATATAGAGTTCAATTATAACATCAAACTTTAGTGATTTTTTGTTTTGTTTATCTCTTATTACTTTTTTGGATTAGATTATTCTGAGTGTTTCCAAATATGAAAAAAGTAATGACAATTTCTGTTAGAATGGTATTAAAGTGTATAACATAAAAATTTTGGTTGCATATTGTGAAGAATTGTATTGATGTATATGGATGATGTGAAAGCAGGTTTTGGATAATTTGAATATAAAATTTTTTTATTTATTTTGAAATAAATACAAAAAATACCTCTAATGACTTTTTAATGACAGTTTTATAGTAACTGTCATTAAAGGGTACCCCCATTTAACGACAGTTCTGTTTGGAACTGTCATTAAATGGTACCCCCTTTAACGACAGTTCTATTAGAACTATTATTAAAAAGGTCTTCCTTTAATGACTGTTCCATTTGGACTATCATTAAAAAGTCACCCCTTTAATGACAGTTTCAATAGAACTGTCATTAAAAGGTAATGCTTTCAATGACAATTCAATAACTGTCATTAAAACTTCTTCCCTTTAATAACATGAACAAAGATGATAGTTTTACAACTGTTATTAAAAACCATTTTTAACTGTCATTAAAGCTTTTATTTTTAGTAGTGAGCCCCTTGGCCTCTGATTTCCATATAAAGGACACGATGAGCATAAATACCCTCTTTAACTTTTATTTTGATGGATTGGATATCTTTCATAAGGAATCGTAAAAAGATGTGATGATCTTTTCCAGGAAATCCCCAATGAAAAATACACACTATTCCTTCTTTTCTATCAAATCGATCATAACCACTACCTACATTCCAGAAAATGGTGCACCACAAATAGGAACTAATAAAGAGACCCGCGATCCTATAGAAAGACATCACAATCCCTTACGAAAAAAAATTATTTGTTGAGATGGAAATAAAGATATCAAATTCTTACTAAGGTAACTGGAAGTTCCAACTAATAAAAATCCTGATGAACCTAAAAGGGTAAAAGCCCAACAGAAATTACTTGTTTTTCGAGACCCCACTATAAATTTTATCCATATAGATTCTGATCACCAACTCATACATATTAAATCCAGTTGCATTTTATTTGAATTGAGAGAATAACCAAAATTTTACTTTTTTTGTTTTTAAAGTAACTCTCATCAACTGGCACTATTTTGATGGAACCTTTAGGAGTAATTCATAGAATTAGTTATATCTAAAATAATAAATAACATCCCCTTTATATGGTCCCTTATAGATATATACATACATATAGATACACTGACTTTAATTTCATACATCCACCTGATCGCGATCTATTTTTAAAAATAGCTATAATTCATTTACCCATATATCATGTTTACGCATGCATAAGTTTTTTCATTTAGATTCAGAGGAATCTACATGTTATACAATATTCTATTAAATAGATATATGTGTTATCTAAGTCTTGAATTTTTTTTTTTTAAAAGATGAGATTTGGTCTGATCAGATCTAAAAAAATCTTACTTTTTTGAACATGAAGAGATAAAGAAGCCATTGCAATTGTCAGAAATACTAGGCCTACTAAAGGCACAAAAATGGAGGGTAAGTTATTGAAAGTTGTCATAGAATGGATACCTTAATTTTATAGTTATACCTACTATTGTTATATTTTTAATTCTAAAGATATCTTGTAATAATTCAAAATTTTGTATTATATAATTATACAATTTGTATATTATATAATTATACTAAGTATATCTAAGTGAATATATATCTAATAGGTACAAGAAATGTAGAACTAAATAAGTGGACTTATTCATCTTTCGAAATAAAATATATGTATGATAATCCACCGTTTTGATTATTTATTATTATTATTATTCTTCTATTGGTCTTTTTTGTCTTTTAATTTTAGTTAATAAAGAAAGAATAAAATTTATTCCATTATAAATTCTCAAAAGATTTATTAGAATCTGATCCAACAATAAGGATTTTTAGTAAAAATGGAATTATAAAAAAAAAAAAGATGTAAGACTCTATGTTTTCTATATTTGAATTATATATGTAAGAGAGGAAGATGAAATTGGTTTTTATTTTTTATTTTTTGCTTGCCTAATTCTAATTTCACGGAAGAAAGAATTCACTTTTTATCTTGTTGACAGAGGTTTACTAATTAGTAAGTAGTAATATTTGTAAAAAGAAATAATAATAATTATCCGCTTGATTCTTTCTACAATTTAATCTTAGGTCACCAAAGAAAAATCCATTCTTCAGGGTTTTACTTTGATTCTGATAAACTAACTACGTTGCTCTATTTGATTGAATTTTGATTCAAAGGAAAAAAAGCATGAAGCTGAAATAACTCACTCAGAACACCTTTTAAAGCATTACGTGGTACAATTAAATCGAATAAGCCCTTATGAAATAAATATTCAGCCACTTGTGAACCTTCAGGCACTATCTTATTCAATGTTTGTTCAGTTACTCTTTTACCCACAAATGCAATATAAGCATTGGGTTCGATAATAATGATATCCCCCAACATACCAAAGCTAGCTGTCACACCGATAGTAGGAGATGTAAGAATTGATACATAGAATAACTTTTTATTTGATTGGTAATCATATAAAGCGGAAGAGATTTTAGCCATTTGCATAAAATTCAAACTTCCTTCTTGCATCCGTGCTCCTCCAGAAGCACACACTAGAATAAGGGATGAAATTTTATTGAACAACATATCGATCAAACAGGTGATTTTCTTGCCTACTATGAATCCCATACTACCCCCCATAAACTGAAAATCCATAACTCCAAGTGCTATAGGAATACTGTTTAGTTGACCTATACTTTGAACAGCCTCAGTTAATCCTGTCTTTCTTTGATAAGAATCAATACGATCTTTATAAGGTTCTTCTTCCGAATAAAATTCAATGGGATCTAGAGAGACCATGTCTTCATCCATAAGATCCCAAGTACCCGGATCAACCGAAAGTTCTATTCTATCTGAACTACTCATTTTCAAATAATATCCATATTGTTCATAAATATTCATTTTCTACTTCAAAAATTTCTTATAATTTAATCCATAACAATTTTCGTATTGAACCCATAAATGCCTATATTTTTGAGTTATATCGAGATCATTAGAACTTTCTTTTATAGTTAAATCACTACCATTCTTGTTAGTTTTTATATTGGAATTTTGACTTTCACTACTCTTTCCACTTTCACCACAAATGTAATTATAAAGGTAACTGTCATTGTAATTGTCACTACCACTAAAAATGTAACTATCAATACAGATTTGAGAATGAAGATAAGAGTCAATGCAACTATTAATGTGATTATTCCAACTATATTTAGTATCGTACATGTAAGGATCATAATGGGGATCGTCACTTTTATATCTATTATTCATATAACTATAATTATGATAACTATAGAAAAAACTTTCTAGTTCACTCAAAAAAGAATGATCATTATCAATCTCAAAATTTTGATTTTCAATATCAAAATATATAGAATAACTATCCCTATTACTATCCCTAACAAAAAAAGGTGTCATTCGAGATGAAATTCCAAATGTCCTTGGCACCGACTAAATGATTAACATTACTGTAATAACTAGAACTCTCATCCCAACCATGAATGTTTTTATCCATATCATTTATAACCGGGTCTTCGCTTATACTAGTGTTTTCAATAGGACCAAGACTATCCATTGATTTGCTTAGTCCACATCTGTATTCTAATTGCCCCTTAGACAACATCGAATTGAACCATGATTTTTCCATAGTTTCTGGTCTTTATTTACATGAAAATACAATAAATGAATAGTCATTCGATGAAAAATCATTTGAATAGTTCTTTTTCATTTCCTATCAGAATAAGCATATAGATGCAATTGCTAGGATTATTAACTAATAATTATTAACTAATAATTAGTGATTATTGAAAGAAAGGATTCTCCTTTGTGGGAACCCAAAATATCACCTCACTATATATGAATATGATGATATGAATATGATGGAATCCTTTCTTCAATTAAAAATTGCAATTATAAATATAAATAGTGGGTTCCCCATGTTATGTAAAATTCTCATTGAAACAAGAGATATTTGTTCTCTTCTATGAATATGAAGATATAAAGAACCCTTTTTTCGTAAAATCTCTTATACTAATATAAAAAAATCTAATAAGTTTTTATTCCAACACGGAATGAAAAGGGCAACATACAAGATGGGTAAAGAAGTTGTGATACTTGGCTCGATCCATGAGCCGAAATTGCGGGATATAAAAGAATACACCAATCCTAAGGATCCATATATATGATTAATTACAGACCCAACACAACAATAACAATAGAAAATTTGAGTTGTGTTTAATCTTATATTTTTGTATTTAAGATCTTGTATATCTAGGTAAGTATGTATCTATCCAAAATATATACAATAGGGTAGGGTCGGCTCAATCCTTTTAGTAAAAGATTGGGCCGAGTTTAATTGAAATTCAACAAATAAATACTAAAACGAATGGTAATTACTGGATTACAAAGTATACACTACTAGGAATTCAAATTTGATCTCCTTCCATACTTCACAAGCAGTAGCTAGTTCAGGACTCCATTTGCTAGCCTCACATATAATTTCATTACCCTTGCGAACAAGATCACATCCCTCATTACGAGCTTGTACACATGCTTTTAGAGCTACTCGATTAGCTACGGCACCCGATGCATTTCCCTAAAGGTGTCCTAAAGTTGCTCTATCGAATTGTAGCACGGAATCATCTCCAAAGATCTCAGTCAAAGTAGGCATATGCCAAACGTGAATACCCCCGATGCCATGGGCAGAACACCTGGTAGAGAGACCCAATCTTGATGAAAAAAAAAGCGGCTTCAATCTTTTTCAACAAAATCATCACGTAGTAAATTAACAAAGCCCAAAGTAATTTCTTTTTCTCCTTCAAGTTTACCTACTATTGTACTAGCGTGAATATGATCTCCACCAGACAAACGTAAGGCTTTAGCTAGCACACGAAAGTGCATACCATGATTCTTCTGTCTATCAATAACTGATGCATTGCGTGATGGACGTGAAGAAGTGGACCATTATCTCGACAATAATGAGCCAAGCTAGTATTTACGATGAATCCCCTTGTTAAGTAGTCATGCATTATGATAGGAACTCCTAATTTTTTGGCAAATACAACCCTTTTGATCATTTGTTCACATGTACCTGCAATAGCATTCAAATAATGCCCTTTGATTTCACCTGTTTCAGCCTGTGCTTTATAAATAGCTTCCGTATAAAATAAGAAATGGTCTCTCCAACACATAAATGGTTGGGAGTTCACATTCTCATCACCTTTGGTAAAATCAAGTCCACCGCATAGACATTCATAAACCGCTTTACCGTAGTTCTTAGCAGATAAACCCAATTTAGGTTTAATAGTACGTCCTAATAGGGAATGACCATACTTGCTCAATTTATCTCTTTCAACTTGGATACGATAAAGTGGTCCTTGGAAAGTTTTAGAATAAGCAGGAGGGATTTGCAAATCCTTTAGACATAGAGCACGTAGGGCTTTAAATCCAAATACATTACCCAAAATAGAAGTAAACATGTTAGTAACAGAACCTTCTTCAAAAAGCTCTAAGAGGTAAGCTACATAAGCAATAAATTGTTATTCTTCTCAAGCAATGGGCTCGATGCGGTAGCATCGTCCTTTGTAACGATCAAGGTTGGTAAGCTCATTGGTCCACATGGTTGTCCATGTACCAGTAGAAGATTCAGCAGCTACAGCGGCCCTTGCTTCCTCAAGTGGAACTCTAGGTTGAGGAGTTACTCGAAATGCTGCTAAGATATTAGTATCTTTGGTTTTATAGTCAGG
Organism: Moringa oleifera; assembly: GCA_021397835.1. Lineage (NCBI taxonomy): Eukaryota > Viridiplantae > Streptophyta > Magnoliopsida > Brassicales > Moringaceae > Moringa > Moringa oleifera. The sequence goes on from JAJFZO010000065.1 coordinate 1,950,072, forward strand.
AGTATAATAAGTCAATTTATAATCTTTAACACCAGCTTTGAATCCAACACTTGCTTTAGTCTCTATTTGTGGTGACATAAGTCCCTCCGTAAAACTCATGAATTAAGAATTCACGTAACAAAACAACAAGGTCTACTCGACACAAATTAAGAGTTAATTTAATGAAACCTTTTCACAAGAATCTTTCATAAAATTATCAACTAATATTATCAACTAATCAGAATGGCTCCTTATTAGACCATGATATTTGATTCGTCAAATACATCATTATTGTATATTCTTTCATATCTACAGCGCAAACCAATACTTGTTTTTCAAGTTTCTAATCCTTTACTTTTTTTGAATCGAAATATCTAAATAATAAAAAATTCACTCTTGATAGTAATATATGTTGTATATGTAAATCCTAGATATGAAAGTATGCAGAATTCGTCCATGAAAATGAAAAAAAAAACAGGTATAGATATCAAGATAAAGGGATAGGTTGGGCGCGTAAATTGATACACTAAAATACGAAATGAAATAAAAGCTAATGATATAGAAATAATGAATCATAAATAAAGTTCAGGTTCGAATTCCATAGATAATATGGACAGTCTGATCTTGTTTATAATGATAAACAAATGAAAGACTTTCTTCAAGATTTTTATTCATCTACTTGATATTTTGAAAATAGATTTAGTTGGATGGTACCCCTGGAATCGAGTACTGACTCCCATTTCTTATTGAATTAACCGATCAACTTACTATCGAAGATTTTTTTGTATTTGAACAATTTTGCAACAAATTTTGACATATTATTATTTTTTTATATTATGAGAATAAATCCTACTACTTCTGATCCTGGGGTTTCCATGCTTGAAAAAAAAAACCTAGGCCGTATTGCTCAAATCATTGGTTCAGTACTAGATGTAGCCTTTGCCCTGAGCAAGATGCCTAATATTTACAATGCTCTGGTGGTTAAGGGTCAAGATACTGTCGGTCAACAAATTAATATGACTTGTGAAGTACAGCAATTATTAGGAAATAACCGAGTTATAGCTGTAGCTATGAGTGCTACAGATGGTATAATGCTAGGAATGGAAGTGATTGATACGGGAGCTTCTCTAAGTGTTCTCGTCGGCGAAGCGACTCTAAGACTAATTTTCAACGTGCCTGGAGAGCTAGTTGATAATTTAGGGCCTATAGATACTCGCACAACATCTCCTATTCATAAATCTGTGCCTGCCTTTATACAATTAGATATAAAATTATTTATTTTTGAAACAGGAATTAAAGTAGTAGATCTTTTAGGCCCTTATCATCGTGGAAGAAAAATCGAACTATTTGGGGGAGCTGGAGTGGGTAAAACAATACTCGTTATGGAATTGATCAATAACATTGCTAAAGCTCATGAGGGTGTATCCGTGTTTAGCGGGGTAGGGGAACATACTCGTGAAGGAAATGATCTTTACATGGAAATGAAAGAATCTGAAGTCATTAATGAACAAAATCTTACGAAATCAAAAGTGGCTCTAGTCTACAGTCAGATGAATGAACCGTCGGGAGCCCGTATGAGAGTTGGTTTGACTGCCCTAACTATGGTAGAATATTTTTGGGATGTTAATGAGCAAGTTATACTTCTATTTATCGACAATATCTTCCATTTCGTCCAAGCAAGATTCGAAGTATCTGCCTTATTGGGTAGAATGCCTTCTGCTGTGGGTTATCAACCCACCATTAGTACCGAAATGGGTTCTTTACAAGAAAGACTTACTTTTACCAAAGAAGGGTCCATAACTTCTATTCAAGCAGTTTATGTACCTGCGAACAATTTGACCGACCTTACTCTTGCCACGACATTTGCACATTTAGATGCTACTACTGTACTATCAAGAGGATTAGCTGCCAAAGGTATCTATCCAGTGGTAGACCCTTTAGACTCAACATCAACTATACTCAAACCTTGGATTGTTGGTGAGGAACATTATGAAACCGCGCAAAGAGTTAAGCAAACTTTATAACATTAAAAAGAACTTCAGAACATTATAGCTATCCTGGGGTTGGATGAATTATCCGAAGAGGATCGCTTAACCGTAGCAAGAGCACGAAAAATTAAGGGTTTCTTATCACAAAACTTTTTTGTAACAAAAGTATTTATTGGTTCTTCGGGGAAATATGTCGGTCTGGCATAAACTATTAGATGGTTTAAATTAATCCTTTCTGGAGAATTAGACAGTCTTCCTGAATATGCCTTTTACTTAGTAGGTAACATCGATGAAGCTACTGCGAAGGCTATAAACTTAGAAATGGAGAGCAAATTGAAGAAATGACCTCAAATCTTTGTGTACTGACTCTTAATCGAATTGTTTGGGATTCAAAAGTAAAAAAAATCATTTTATCTACTAATAGTGGACAAATTGGCGTATTACCAAATCACGCGCCTATTGCCATAGCTATAGATATAGGTATTTTGAGAATACGCCTTAATGACCAATGGTTAACGATGGCTCTGATGGGTGGTTTTGCTAGAATAGGTAATAATGAAATCACTATTTTAGTAAATGATGCAGAGAAGAGTAGTGACATTGATCCATAAGAAGCTTAGCAAACTCTTGAAATAGTGGAAGCTAATTTGAGGAAAGCTGAAGGCAAGAGACAAATAATTGAGGCAAATCTAGCTCTTAAACGAGCTCGGACACCAGTTGAGGCTATCAATGCGATTTCGTAACTAGTTGTTATGCCCAAATAACCAAAAGAACTTCTGTATAAAATAAACGTAAGTTTTGTTTATAGACCTCATTTCAATTTTCTGCCACTTGAATACAATAAAGTGGAATCAGATTCTGATAGAAGAAAAAAAATTTAAAATTGAAAATTAAAATAGGATAAAAAAGATACAAAATCAATAAAAGAAAAAGAAGGTGGGTAGAAAAACTTATTAGACACTGTGGTCAATGGTATCTAATAAGTTCTACCTACTATTGGATTTGAACCAATAACTTCTGCCGTATGAAAGCAATACTCTAACCACTGAGTTAAGTAGGTCATTTATCATCGTTAAAGAGAAACAAAAGGGACACTTATCACATCGATGGATTATAAATCCAATATTACTTATAAGCAATACCAATCAAACAGATCAAAGAGATATGATGTTAGATCATGTAATATTCATCTTAACAAGAAATTATTTACATAATATGGTAAAATAAAATGTGTATCACAAACACAAGGGCTATAGCTCAGTAAGGTAGAGCACATCATTTACATGTGCGCCAATGTGTTTATGAGGAGTCCATCATGCAATCAAACGAATTGGTTGATCTTATCTTTTTAAGAAATCAATGTCTTACTCCATGACTTTTCGGGAACAAGAGAACAATAGCTTGACAAATGGTTCGGTCTGATTTTGGTGCCCTTTTAGGTGGGAGCCAAATAGAATCCATTATTGATTTAAGATATTGATAGGGTGAATACCCAGTCTATTCAATGCTAGGCATAATGAGTATAAGGACCTCAAAAATTCTCTTTTCGTCCTATGACTATGAACCTTAAGGTGTATGAGGTTTCATGTTTGATTTTTTAATCAGGATGATAAAGACTCCATTTAACTTAGGTTGATCTAGGCCAGAAGCAAACCTACGTCAAGATAACCCTTCTTTGAAACACTTTGCTAGTGCTCATGTATTGTATTAGAATTCAAATAATGAATCAAAGCACATGGAGCCATTTTCTTTTCTTTCTGTTAAGAAAAAAATATGGTAAACTAACTGATATAAATATCAATTAATGAAAGAGCCCAATGCAAAAAAAAAAAATAATAATAAATAAATAAAATGCATGTTGGGTCTTTGAAAGAGTTCGAATCATTTTGATAATAATTAGATCGATCTCTTTTACCGAGAAGATCTACGGTTTGAATCCGTATAGCCCTACCTATACCGATATTATTTTATTATTTATTTTATAAATTATAAATATAATATTATTTATATTATAAATAAATAATATTATAAATTAAATAAATAATATAAATAAATAATATTATAAATAATATTCAAATACAAAAAATTGTATAGTTTTTTTCCTCATTATTGTATTCTTTCTTGTTTGTAACAGGTCTCTTCCACTTGCTTGGTTCATCAAAATAAAATCATTCCTATAACCTTGCTCACATGGGGATCGTTCAGAGCAAAACTGAAAACAAAAGTGCATTTCATTTCAATGGATCCAATCACTATATATCTTTTTCTAATCTCGGATCAACCAAAACAAAGCAATTTTTCTTCATTAATCTTCGTAGGCGGATTGATTATATATGAATTTTTCTCTTTTACTGTCTATAATCAAAAAATTAGTGATACTTCTTTTTTTTTTTTTGTATACCCATCGAATCTTTTTGAATTTGTGGATTCAAAATTATGACATAAACCTGGTTAAAGATAAAAACTCAAACGTAACTCAACCCCAATCGAATCTAATAGTAAGTCACATGGATCAAGGAAGGCCTTACTGCATTTGTGAAAATGTCAGAGTTTGAAAAATGAAAAGATTTTCATAAAAAAAATTCCATAAACATAACATAAATAACATAATATTTTATTTTTATAATATAAATAATAAAAAATTTTATTTATTATTTAATAATTTTAAAATTAAAAACTAAACATAATTAATATTAAAATAATATAATTAATATAATTAATATTAAAATAATATAATTAATATAATTAATATAATAATATTATTAATATAAAAAATATAAAAATAATATTTTTAATATAATATAGTAATAAAATAAATAAAAATAAATATACTAATAAAATAAAAATAATGAAAATAGATAATAATATTCAAAATAGAATAAGAAATCGATTTATAATTTATAATTTTAATTTAAGATTTTTTTAATTTCTAATACTTTAATTCATATTAGAATTAATAAAATGATAATTGTATTTAGTTTAGAATTCTCACCGTATTTTATTATTTTATTTAGAAAAATACGAAGTGAGGTGAAAGTTAGAAAGTTTGATTTCTTTTATATAAGAGAAATCTATATTTATTTATACTATATCGAACTATATCGAAAAATAAGTGTAATGGAATTAAGATAGGCTTCCAATCAATAAATCTTAAGACGAGACATGTACCACAGCAAACAAACGAAACTAGACGATTCGATCAAACTTAATTTTTGTTTTGACTAAACAGTTATGTATGACTTGACAATCAATTCCAATTCAAATCGACTAATCCAGTATATTTTCCACATTCATTGGAGTTTGCCTATGTTTTTGCTTTATGAATATGATATTTTCTAGGCATTTCTAATAATATCAAGTGCTATTCCTATTTTGGCATTTCTAATTTTTGGAGTTTTAGCTCCAATTAGCAAAGGTCCAGAGAAACTCTTCAGTTATGAATCGAGTATAAAACCAATGGGCGATGCTTGGTTACAATTTCAAATTCGTTATTATATGTTTGCTTTAGTTTCTGTTGTTTTTGATGTTGAAACAATTTTTCTTTATCCATGGGCAATGAGTTTCGATGTATTGGGGGTATTCATTTTTATAGAAGCTTTCATTTTTGTGCTTATCCTAATTGTTGGTTCAGTTTACGCATGGCGAAAAGGAGCATTGGAATGGTCTTAGTTCCTGAATATTTAGACAATAGCAATAAAAAGAAAAAGGTAAAAAAAAAACATTAAGAACATTGAGACAATTATGAATTCCATTGAGTTTACCTTAGTTGATCGAACAACGCAAAATTTAGTTATGTCAACTACATTAAACGACCTTTTAAATTGGTTAAGACTTTCTAGTTTATGGCAGCTTCTTTTTGGTACCAGTTGTTGCTTCATTGAATTTGCCTCATTAATAGGCTTAAGATTCGACTTTGATCATTATGGATTGATACCAAGATCGAGTCTCAGACAAGCGGACCTAATTTTAATAGCTAGCACAGTACTAACAATGAAAATGGCTCCTTCTTTAGTGAGATTATATGAATAAATGCCTGAACCAAAGTATGTTATTTCTATGGGAGCATGTACAATTACTAGAGGGATGTTTAGTACCGATTCTCATAGTATTGTTCGGGGAGTTGATAAGCTAATTCCTGTGGATGTCTATTTTCCAGGCTATCCACCTAAACTAGAGTCAATTATAGATACTATAACAAAACTTCGTAAGAAAATATCTTGAGAAATCTATGAAGATAGAATTCATCTCAATAAAGGAATCGGTATTTTACTACCAATCACAAGTTTATTTTTGTACGTAGTATGCATACTGGAAATTATGATCAAGAATTACTCTATCAACCATCATCCACTTTAGAGATCCTTACTGAAACATTTTTCAAATACAAAAGTTTAGTATCTTCCCATGAATTAGTGAATTAGGCAAGATTCCACAGAATAAGAAAAGAGCGAATTAATCTTCATAAATTAGAGTTCATCGTAAAGGTGAAATACTTGTCTTATACAAAAGAAAGTGCTGGGGAAATACAAAAAGATACGGGGTCCTTTGTCTGTTTGGCTATTCAAACACGGGCTGGTTCATAGATCTTTGGGATTTGATTACCAAGGAATAGAGACTTTACAAATAAAGCCCGAGCATTGGCATTCCATTGCTGTAATTTTATATGTATATGGTTACAATTATCTACATTCCCAATGTGCTTATGATGTGGCACCAAGCGGACTCTTAGCCAGTGTGTATCATCTTACAAGAATAAAATATGGTGTAGATCAACCGGAAGAAGTATGCATAAAAGGATTTGCTTCAAGGAGTAATCCTAGAATTCCATCTATTTTTTGGGTTTGAAAAAGTGCGGATTTTTAAGAACGGGAATCTTATGATATGTTGGGAATCTCTTATGATAATCATCCACAGCTGAAACGTATCTTAATGTCTGAAAGTTGGATAGGTGGCCTTTACGTAAGGATTATATTGCCCCCAATTTTTATGAAATACAAGATGCTTATTGAATGATAACAAACCAATCTTCACTTCTATAATGACAAGGAATATTTGTACGTTTTGTTCTCTTCTAGATCAAATAGAGTAATTGAGGTCTCATTCGTATTCATATTCTTATAGATAGACTAAGAGATTTTCAAATTTGAAAGATATGTGTTTCGCATAAGCCCAGCCAATAGGATGAACTAAAAGAATTTTGCACCATGAACTTTGTATTGCGCACATCACTTAGTGGCTTCTAGCTATAAGGTCACATAACAGGGAATGAATAAATAGAATATGAAAGAAAAATAAATAAATGCAAAGGGATCATATTCTATTTATATTGTATCTGAAATGAATCTTGGATATTTCCACCATTGAACTCTAGACCTTTTTTGTTGGGGTTTTCAACCAACTAATTTAACCTTTCCAATATGTATGAAATATTAACATTCTTGTTGAATGAGAGGAGCCACAAATAAAAAAGAAAAAAGGAGGAAGGATAATTGAATTTTGTCTTTTACTACATATACATACTTTATATACTATACTCTTTACTCATCTAAAAAAAAGATCTATTTTTAGACACTTATATCGATAAGTATCTATTATGATTGATCCATATCAATTAATTTGTAGAATAGAGACTCATACAAATTAATCCTATGCTAGGAACCAGATTTGAACTGGTGACACGAGGATTTTCAATCCTTTGCTCTACTAACTGAGCTATCCCGACCATTATCGAAGCATCATCCTCATTTTACTAGATGACTTGGGTGTATGTCAATTAAAACAAAAAAAGTATTAAATTCAAAGTCTGGACCGAGAATTTTTGGATCTTCAAAAAGAAGACTTGGTAAGTTTAAGTATGAATAATGATATGGATTTTGAATCATTCAGATCGGTATTCCTTGCTCAAGAATGTTCATTTGTACGTCTATCATATATACCACAAGACTTGTAATAAGAAAAAAAAAAATTCTGCTTGGATATGTTTGTAAAAGAGTAGGATGAATGAAAAAGATAATGAATTTTGAATAACTAAAAAAAAGAGAGCGTAGGATAAAGATAAATAAATAGGTAGGGTGTCAAACAAACTTTTTTAGGGATAGAACGACTTAAACCCTCACGATTTTTAAAGTCGACGGATTTTCATCTTACTATAAATTGCATTGTTGTCGGTATTGACATGTAGAATAGGACTCTATCTTTATTCTCATCCGATTAATCAGTTCTTGAAAAGATCTATCAGACTATGGAGTGAATGATTTGATCAATGAATATTCGATTTTTTCTTCAACTTCGAATTGATTCACAACAATTCTTTTTTTTTTCATATAAAAAGAAATCCAGATTCAGATCGCCATTTTTGAGATAGTTTTGCATTACGTATACATATGTGTATATAAGTTTATCCTTTTTGGAGTTTTGATAAATGGATTCCTTTATCAACACAAGGTAGTGAACTCCATTTGTTAGAATGGCTTCCATTGAGTCTCTGCACTTATCCCTTTTTTTCTCACTTTCTGAACCCTTGTTTGTTCTCGTAAAACAGGATTTGGCTTAGGATTGCCCATTTTTCATTCCCGAGTTTCTCTGAATTTGAAAGTTATCACTTAGTAGGTTTACATACCAAGGCTCAATCCAATTAAGTTCGTAATGTCTAACAATTTCGCCATATCCCTTTTTCTTTTTTTGGCTTTGAGATTAGGATCTCATTATGATGCCCTCCCCCTTTTTCTTTTATTATGCCGAAACTATTGAATTCATTAGATATAGACACTGATTCTTATATCGAATTAAAATGTTTACTCTTATTTGATTTCTTGCCTATCTTCTTTCATCTCTATTGGTATTGGTATTTTTGAAGACTCATATTTATTTGGTCTAATCAAAAATGATTCTATCATTTCTGTATTCGCAATTCAATAGAGATGGATATATACTACATAACATATATATATGTTCCTCTTATTCTCATTTTTGTTTGCAATTTGGTGAAATACTCTAATGGTCGATTCTTTTAGTCTTAGCTTCCATGAAAACAAAATGGAGAATGTCTCATTATAATCGGGACTGCATTTATCTGGGTTGCATCTTGCTATTCCATATTCATTTTAATTTTTTGATTAATATTAATTATTCATAATTTTTAATTATTTATATTTATGTTTATAATTTATAGTATAATAACAAATCATTCCATTAATATGGATTTAGAATTCTAAGAGAATTCCATTAATTTAGTCTAAAAAAGTCCAGTTATTTATTATTTAGACATTTAGACTTAGAATTCTATAATGTGTAAAAAGATTCTAATTCTAATTATTAGATTATGATTCTATGATAATTCGAATTCTAAATCTAGTTATAAATAAATAGATTTATGAATAGAATTATATAGATAAGGTAATAAAAATATATATAAGGTAATAAAAAAATTAGAAATAAAATAAAATAATAAAATTAGGTTAGAACACAAAATATACGAATTTCAAATCAGATGTCATTTAAGTTAAAAAACGCATTTCCTATATAAAATAACAAAATAAAAATTCAAAACTATATATATCGCTATATTCTATTAATGATTATGTTCTATTCTATAATATTCAATATTCAATATTTATTTGAAATTCTATTCTATATTCTTTATTCTTTTCTATATTAATTATGATATATATTATATTAATTATGAATAGCTAAGAATGAATAGTTAATAGATAAGATCTAGTAGTTTACTAAATTCCCTAGCATGTACAATTTCGGTCATTTGAGCCCGCTTAGCTCAGAGATTAGAGCATCGCATTTGTAATATAATGGTCATCGGTTCGATTCCGATAGCCAACTTTTCTCTATTTGCTTGATTTTTTTTCATGATTGATAATGTCTTTTTAAAATCAAAGAACATTGAAAAGACTTCTTCCCCTTTTTTCAAGAGTCACCATTTCTATTATGTTATAGAAACTTCCAATTATGAATAAAAATTAGAGGAGTTAGATCTTTGTAGAATGAATCAAAGAAAAAAAAGAAAAATTGTTTTGATTTATTTGATTTATATATTGTATATACAATAAAAAAAATCTAGATCTGGATATTGATACAATTGATCTCATTATTCTTTGTAGTACAACACTTTAGTAGATTTTGCTTCATTTATCATTTAGTTCAGTTTTGATTTAGGTTTATAAAATTTCAATAAAAATAAGGAGTCTTTATGTCACATTACTGAGGGCCTCGTTTTAAAAAAAATATGCCATATGGGGACTTTATCGGGACTAACTAGTAAAAGGCATAGAACAGGAAGCGATCTTAGGAACCAATCGCGCTCCAGAAAAAAATCTTAATATCGTATTCGTTTAGAAGAAAAACAGAAATTGCTTTTTCATTATGGTCTTACAAAACGACAATTACTTAAATACGTTCGCATCGCCGAAAAAGCCAAAGGGTCAACAGGTCAGGTTTTACTACAATTACTTGAAATGCGTTTGGATAACATCCGTTTTCGATTTGGTATGGCTTTGACTATTCCTCAAGCCTGCCAATTAGTTAACCATAGACATATTTTAGTTAATGGTCGTATAGTAGATATACCAAGTTATTGCTACAAATCCCGAGATATTATTACAGTGAAGGATGAACAAAAATCTAGAGCGTTGATTCAAAATTTTCTTGATTCATCCACCCATGAGGAATTGCCAAAACATTTGACTCTTCACACATTCCAATATGAAGGATTAGTCAATCAAATAATAGATAGGAGATGGGTCGGTTTAAAAATCAATGAATTACTTGTCGAGAATATTATTCTCATCAGACTTAAACCTAACTTTTTTAAAATAACAAAACAAGAGTTCGTACGACCTTGCCCCTTTTTTTGCCTAAGTTAAGGTTAAGCAAAACGGCACAAGGTAAAGGATCTGTATCAAAGAAATTAGGAATAGAGAATCCATATCAAAGAAAGGTCTAAGGTCTAACTATTTGGTATTAATTGTTATTTGATTTAATACATTATGGTCAGTAACGTAAGAGTGGTGAATTAGTTGAAAGTACGAAAAGAGAAGGATTCAAACCATCGGTAAACAGAAGCCTACATAGCAGTTCCAATGCTATGCCTTGAACCACTCGGCCATCTTTCCTACATAATGATTATGACTGAGCACCCTGGTGAATAGGGAGTTATTCCTCTTTTTTTTCTTAGACTATGTGGATACCTTTAGCTCATAATTCTTTTTAGACTCTAATTTAATTCCATTTCCATAAGAATTCTAAAATTCCTTTATAGTTTTAGACCCCTCAACAACAACCCCTTACCTCGTAGATCTATTACAAATACCTCACGAATTTATTACAAATTTCTAAATCATTTTAGGGACTTTTCTTTTTTTATTTATATATATATTTGAAATTTGATTGTATAGTATATACCTACTATGCACAAAACAAAAGAAAAAATGAAAATGGGGGGTTATTCTGTTTTCATCATAGAATGATTCTTCGATTATTTTTCCCACAATTTAATCAAAACTTATCGAACTATCCTAATGTATTCTTTGATTCTTCAACTTCGATGATATCGGAACAGTCATTTTCATTCTTATACTAATAAATTTTGATGAAATTGAATTGGATTCAAACACAATCAAATATTTCTTATTTTTTATTGATTCTTGTCAAAAAGGAGGTAGAAGGTTTTTTTTTTTTGAAATTTAATGAGTCTGCTTTTATGTTAGTACGTACTGTACAATTCCTTTGTTTGTAGGATCATTTTCTCATGAGAGGTAATGAAAAGAGTTATGGAATGGATTACTACCTATGCCTAGATCGCGTATAAATGTAAATCTTATTGATAAAACCTTTTCAATTGTAGCCAACATCTTATTACGAATAATCCCGACAACTTTAGGAGAAAAAGAGGCATTTACCTATTACAGAGATGGTGCGATTTGATTATCATTATTATTATTTTTTTATTTTTCGTTCTCAATCTTAGGAATATAAAAAAGACATATGATTCAGGATAGAAAGAAGAAAGATTATTGAAATAAATCTACGCTTGTTGAAGGTGAAGTTTTTAATATAAATAAAACAATCCCTTCTGTTATGTATCGATGATTAATGTAGCCTTAAATGCTTCAATTGTTGATCTTAGTATTGAACGCGAGGTTACATCTATGGATTTTGTATTGCAAATCAATCCTACTACACTAATACCAATAGGCGGCATAGGGGAAGAAGCACTACGCCTAGAAATCAACAACACAAAAACTTTGTTATAAATTACTCTTTTTCCTTCATCGGGATTGGGACTAAGAAAAATGGTTGGGACAATAAACATCCATCTCGTTCGTACTTTGGATACCCTTATAACCATTGAAGACTATTGAAGTAACTAATTCCTGAAAATTAAGGGGCGTTAAGAACAAAGAAATTGTTGGAGCTTATTTTTTTATTTTTATCTAATATCAACATGCTTGGTGTTAAGGAAAGATCTTTTGCAGGAAGGTTGGCTAGAGATTTCTTGTATAGACTTTAGCCCCGCCTAGTTCATAATGACATCAACTTTCATATATTATTCTCATTATGCATATAAAGGGGGAGCCATATGAGATGAAAACCTTATGTACGGTTCTGGAACGGAGAATTATTTAAATCGAATGATGACTGTAACGGATGTCGGCTCAATACGAAGGAAATTATGCTAAAGCATTGCAGAATTATTATGAAGCTATGCAACCAAAAATTTATCCCTATGATCGAAGCTATATACTCTATAACATAGGCCTTATCCACACAAGTAACGGAGAACATACGAAAGCTTTAGAATATTATTTTCGGGCATTAGAATGAAACTCGTTCTTACCACAAGCTTTTAATAATATGGCTATGATCTGTCATTATGTGCAACTATCTCCACTATATAAAAAAGGAAAGAAAGAGCAGCTAGTAAATTAAATACTAGAAAAAAAAGGCTTTCTACATATGCATCATCCAAAAAACGATTTTTATCAGCTATAGTAAAGAAATAAACTTCATAGAAGTCGAAATATGAAGAATAAATATGCCTAAATACTTTATTCTATGGATAAAGGATCTAATTGATAGAGGAAGCAACATAAAGATCAATTAATGAGGTTTTGGACTAAAACAATAAGAACTACTTATTTATGCCATGATATCAGATAAAAGTTAAGAATCCACTTATGTAATAGAGTCGATCCCCTAAGGTATTGAGCAACGGTGTAGCATCAGACCCTAAAGACAGTAGGTCTTTTTTTTTTTTAATTTTATGAAGAAAAGTGTTTTTCAAAGATTTTATATAAATTTCTATATGAAACTGAGATAGTTACCTTTCAGAAAATTCTAACGATAGTCGAAATGCCTATGCTTTATTTATTTATTTAGTTTATATATATATTTTTTGAAGGTGGGAGAAAAGATAAGATAAAACTGATTACTATATTAAATATTAATTTAATCAAAATTCAAGTTTGAAACTTTTGGTTAACCTGAGAAAAAAATAGGATATCTATGAGAAATCTCATTCAATTAGATATATGGGAGGTTAAAAAACTGGGACACTAAAAGAATTGACTGTCAAGCCGTATTAGATAGGAAACTCTCAAGTATGGTTCTAAGGGAAGGAACTGACCTGCCTATTATGACCGAGGAGAACAGGCCATTCGATAGGGAGATTCTGAAATTGTGGAAACTTGGTTCGCTCAAGCCACCAAGTATTGGAAACAGGCTATAGCGCTTACTCTTGGTAATTATATTGAAGCGCAGAATTGGTTGAAGATCACAGGACGTTTTGAATGAGAACTTTCTATTCATTTTCTTTTAAAATTATATATTTATTATAATTAATTGTTTGTTGGCCTCATTAGTCAAATAAAACAGATCATTTCTATGGGAAAAACTAATCAAAGAATTTCATTATATCCCTTTCTAAGATCGTTCTATTTCATCTGGTATTTCGTAGGGATAAGTAATACAATGAATACGAGAATATTTTTTTTTCTTTTCTGCTATATATATTTTTCTTTTCTTTTCTATTAAAACTAATAAAAGAGATCCTCAAATGACTAAATATCGATACTAAAATGTCTTTTAGTAGTAATGACTAACTTAGTAATGACTAATAAGGGTTCACGTGATATGGAATAGAGTAATATGTTCTATGTAAGACATAAGAAAAATAGGCTCCATCTAGGAACTTCTAATTGAGATATGAATACACTAGGTTAGACAAAAAAAAACTCTTTATGCACCAATGTAAAAACCAAAAAAGGTTAAAAAAAAGTCTGTTGCGTGCCTTACGGATATGTCATAATAGATCCGAACACTTGCCTCAAATCGACTTCCAGATCATGATTGCTCTAGTGAATAACTAAAGAAGATAGATGGATAGATGGGAGCTAGAAGAGAAAGAAACTAATTATAAACATCTATCATAGGTTCACTAATGACTTGATTGTTGGCAGGTCTCTTTGTATGTGTTGTCCGAAAAGAGGAAGACTTAATGATTGTTCGTTCGCCGAAACCAGAAGTAAAAATTTTGGTAGATAGAGATCCCATAAAAACTTCTTTCAAGGAATGGGCCAAACCGGGTCATTTCTCAAGGACAATAGCTAAGGGACCTGATACTACAACTTGGATCTAGAACCTACATGCTGATGCTCACAATTTTGATAGCCATACCAGTGATTTAGAGGAGATCTCTCGAAAAGTATTTAGTGCTCATTTCAGCCAACTCTTCATCATCTTTCTTTGGCTGAGTGGCATGTATTTCCACGGTGCTCATTTTTCCCATTATGAAGCATGGCTAAGTGATCCTACTCGCATTGGACTTAGTACCCCTGTGGTTTGGCCAATAGTGGGCCAAGAAATCTTGAATGGCGATGTGGGCGGGGGGTTTCGAGGAAAACAAATAACCTCTGGCTTTTTTCAGATTTGGCGAGCATCTGGAATAACTAGTGAATTACAACTTTATTGTACCATAATAAGTGCATTGGTCTTTGTAGCCTTAATGCTTTTTGCTAGTTGGTTCCATTATCACAAAGCGGCTCCAAAATTGGCTTGGTTCCAAGATGTAGAATCTACATTGAATCACCATTTAGCGGGGCTACTAGGACTTGGGTCCCTTTCTTGGGTGGGACATCAAATACATGTATCTTTACCGATTAACCAATTTCTAAATGCTGGAGTATATCCTAAAGAAATCCCACTTTATCATGAATTTATCTTGAATTGGGATCTTTTGGCTCAATTTTGTCCAGGTTTTGCTGAGGAAGCAACCCTTTTTTTTTCACCTTGAATTGGTCAAAATATGCAAAATTTCTTACTTTTCATGGAGGATTAGATCTAGTGACCGGGGGTTTATGGCTGACCGATATTGCACACCATCATTTAGCTATTGCGGTTCTTTTCTTGATAGCAGGTCACATGTACAGGACCAACTGGGTATTGGTCATGGTCTAAAAGATATTTTAGAGGCACATAAAGGTCCATTTACAGGTCAAGGCCATAAGGGACTATATGAAATCCTAACAACATCATGGCATGCTCAATTATCTCTTAACATAGCTATGTTAGGCTCTTTAACCATTGATGTAGCTAACCATATGTATTCTATGCCCTCTTATCCATATCTAACTACTGACTATGGTACACAACTGTCATTGTTCACACATCACATGTGGATTGGTGGATTTCTCATAGTTGGTGCTACTGCACATGTAGCCATTTTTATGGTAAGAGACTATGATCCAACTAATCATACAATGATCTATTAGATCGTGTCCTTAGGCATCGTGATGCAATCATATCACATCTCAACTGGGTATGTATATTTCTAGGCTTTCACAGTTTTGGTTTGTATATTCATAATGATACCATGAGTGCTTTAGGGCATCCACAAGATATGTTTTCAGATATCACTATACAATTACATCCATTCTTTGCTCAATGGATACAAAATACCCATGCTTTAGCGCCTAGTGCAACAACCCCTGGTGAAACAACGTGCACCAGTTTCACTTGGGGGGGGGGAGGGGGTAGTGATTTAGTAACAGTGGGTGGCAAAGTTGCTTTGTTACCCATTCCATTAGGAACTGCAAATTTTTTGGTACATCACATTCATGCATTTACAATTCATGTGATAGTATTGATACTTCTGAAAGGTGTTCTATTTGCTCGTAGCTCGCGTTTGATACCGGATAAAGCAAATCTTGGTTTCCATTTCCCTTCTGATGGGCTCGAAAGAGGGAGGACATATCAAGTATCCGCTTGGGATCATGTCTTCTTAGGACTATTCTGGATGTACAATGCAATTTCAGTAGTAATATTTCATTTCAGTTGGAAAATACAATCAGATGTTTGGGGTAGTATAAGTGATCAAGGGGTGGTAACTCATATCATAGGAGGAAACTTTGCACAGAGTTCCATTACTGTTAATGGGTGGCTCCGCAATTTCTTATGGGCATAAGCATCCCAGGTAATTCAGTCTTATGGTTCTTTATTATCTGCATATGGTCTTTTTTTCCTAGGTACTCATTTTGTATGGGCTTTTAGTTTAATGTTTTTATTTAGCGGGCGTGGTTATTGGCAAGAACTTATTGGATCCATTGTTTAGGCTCATAATAAATTAAAAGTTACTCCTACTACTCAGTCGAAAGCCTAGAGCATTGTGCAAGGACGTGCTATAGGAGTAACCCATTACCTTCTGGGTGGAATTGCCACAACATGGGCATTCTTCTTAGTAAGAATTATTGCAGTAAGATAATGGCTAGAAGGATTTGAAAGGCATTATGGCATTAAGATTTTTAAGGTTTAGCCAAGGCTTAGCTTAGGACCCCACTACTCGTCATATTTGGTTTGGTCTTGCTACCGCACATGACTTCGAGAGTCATGATGATATTACTAAGGAATGTCTTTATCAGAATATTTTTGCTTCTCACTTCGGCAATTAGCAATAATTTTTCTGTGGACTTCCAGAAATCTTTTTCATGTAGCTTAGCAAGGAAATTTTGAGGCATGGGTACAGGACCCTTTACATGTAAGACTGATTGCTCATGCAATTTGGGATCCTCATTTTGGTCAACCGGCTGTGGAAGCTTTTACTCGAGGGGGTGCTCTTGGTCCAGTGAATATCGCTTATTCTGGTGTTTATTAGTGGTGGTATACAATCGGTTTACGTACTAATGAAGATCTTTATACTGGAGCTCTTTTTCTATTATTTCTTTCTACCATATCCTTAATAGCGGGTTGGTTACACCTGCAATCGAAATGAAAACTGAGCGTTTTATGGTTCAAAAATGCCGAATCTCATCTCAATCATCATTTGTTAGGACTTTTCAGGGTAAGTTCCTTGGCTTGGACAGGGCATTTAGTCCATATCGTAATTTCTGGATCTCGAGGGGAATATGTTCGATGGAATAATTTCTTAGATATATTATTGCATCCCCAAGGGTTAGGTCCACTTTTTATAGGTCAGTGGAATCTTTATGCTCAAAACTCCGATTCAAGTAGTCATTTATTTGGTACCTCCCAAGGATCAGGAACTACCATTCTAACCCTTCTTGGGGGATTCCATCCACAAACGCAAAGTTTATGGCTGATCGATATTACTCATCATCATTTAGGTATTGCATTTATTTTTCTTGTTGCGGGTCATATATATAGAACTAACTTTGGAATTGGGCATAGTATAAAAGATCTTTTAGAAGTGCATATTTCTCCAAGAGGACGATTGAGGCGTGGGCATAAGGGTCTTTATGACACAATCAATAATTCGATTCATTTTCAATTAGGCCTTGCTCTAGCCTCCTTAGGGGTTATTACTTCCTTGGTAGCTCAACACATGTATTCTTTACCTGCTGATGCGTTCATAGCATAAGACTTTACTACTCAAGCTACATTATATACCCATTACCAATACATTGCAGGATTCATCATGATAGGAGCTTTTGCTCATGGAGCTATATTTTTTATTAGAGATTACAATCCAGAACATAATGAAGATAATGTATTGGCAAGAATGTTAGACCATAAGGAAGCTATCATATCCCATTTAAGTTGGGCCAGCCTCTTTTTGGGGTTTCATACTTTGGGACTTTATGTACATAATGATGTCATGCTTGCTTTTGATACTCCGGAGAAACAAATCTTGATAGAATCGATATTTGCCTAATGGATACAATCCGCTCATGGTAAAACTTTATATGGATTTGATATACTTTTATCTTCAACGAATGACCCAGTATTCAATGCGGGTCAAAGCATATGGTTGCCTGGCTAGTTAAATGTTGTTAATGAGAATAGTAAGTCATTATTCTTAACAATAGGTCCTCGAGACTTCTCGGTTCATCACGTTATTGCTCTAGGTTTACAGACAACTACATTGATCTTAGTAAAAGGTGCTTTAGATGCACATTGTTCCAAGTTAATGCCAGATAAAAAGGATTTCGGTTATAGTTTTCTTTGTGATGGTCCGAGGCGAGGTGGTACTTGTGATATTTCGGCTTGGGACGTATTTTATTTGGTAGTTTTTTGGATGTTAAATACTATTGGATGGGTTACTTTTTATTGGCATTGGAAACACATCACATTATGGCAGCGTAACGTTTCGCAGTTTAATGAATCTTCCACTTATTTGATGGGATGGTTAAGAGATTATCTATGGTTAAACTCTTCACAACTTATTAATGGATATAACTCGTTCGGTATGAATAGTTTATCAACCTGGGCGTGGATGTTCTTATTTGGACATCTTGTTTAGACAATTAGATTTATGTTCTTAATTTCTTGGCATGGTTATTGGCAGGAATTGATTGAAACTTTAACATGGGCTCATGAACGCACACCTTTGGCAAATTTGATTCGATGGAGAGATAAACTAGTGGCTCTTTCAATTGTGCAAACAAGATTGGTTGGATTAGATTAGCCCACTTTTCTATAGGTTATATATTCACTTATGTGGCTTTCTTGATTGCCTTTACATCGGGCAAATTTGGTTAATTCTTTATGTGTTGTATCCACGATAATATCATTTCTTTTAATGGATAAGGAGGTATGCCTTCATATATTTCTACATCTAGGATCCGATTTGTATCATTATCATTGATAATAATAGGAACTGAGGCATTATGGCAAAGAAAAGTTTGATTCATAGGAAGAAAAAGAAGCAAAAATTAGAACGAAAACATCATTTGATTCGTCGATCTTAAAAAAAAAAAAAAGCAAAGTTCGATTGCTGAGTGATAAATGGAAAATTCATGGAAAGTTACAATCCTTAATGCGGAATAGTGCACCTATACCTCTTTATCGATGTTGCTTTTTGACCGCAAGATCGAGAGCTAACTATCAAGACTTTGGTCTATCCAAACACATACTTCGTGAAATGGTTCATGCATGTTTGTTGCCAGGGGCAATAAGATCAAGCTAGTAAGGATTAAAATATCCTTTCATTTTTCTATTTTTTTCTTTGATCATTGATAATAGAGGGGTCTTTTTACCATTCTGTATAAATAGGCTATTCTATTTATACAGATATGGAACAAGGGCACATTTAATTCTTTTTCATCCATTAGTTTAATCCCAGTTTTTTTTTTCTTTTCATCATTGGGCATGGGGTATAGCAGTTTGGTAGCTTGCAAGGCTCATAACCTTGAGGTTATGGGTTCAAATCCCATCTCTGCAACATTTTTTGGATAAAAAATTGGGCTTAACTCTGTTAACTAATCATTAATTAACACTTTTCTTTTGGGGTGGGAGGACAGGACCACTATACTATCACGGTCAACTATAACGAATCTTTTATCTTCTTAAATACATTACATTACTTTCCCTAGGCAGATAACGAGAATCGAACCCGCGTATTCTCCTTGGCAAAAAGAAATTTTACCATGTGACTATATCTGCTTTTTCTTCATTCTTGATATAAAATTTATGGAAAATATTTGTTCAGAACTAGACCAGATACCCTCTTTAAGGCAATTTCATCAAATTCCACCACCAAACCAATTTCCAATAATATGCCAATTAAATATAAATTAGTATATAAGTATATTATAATATTAATATAAATTAGTATATTATTATACTATAATTTTATTACATTAAACAAAAAAATAATTATTATTATTTATTATTTCATTCATATTTCATTCAAGTTCTAGAAGTTTGACCCCTCAATCTATTTTTTTTTGTTTTCTTTATTTGCAGTTTTTTTTTTTGCACTTATATTGAATTTGAATGTGTCTCACAACAAAAAAAAATTTGTGGGAAGGGTAATTTCATTTTTTGATCTCGAACGAATAGATTCAAGAGATAAGAGAATTAAGGATACCCACCAAAAAGACTAATCCAATCCATAATGATGTACCAGAAAATGCAGCTTTTTTTTTACTGGACCAACCATCAAAAGAAGCAAATACAACAAGTACACTAATCAGTAAGATTGATGAAGTAGCAATTAATGCAAAAATAACAAATTGGAAAGCAATAGTCATGTTTTTAATCCTCCAAGCTACCAACAAAAGAATATACCATTTGACCCCCTATCGACTTAAAAATCAAATATTAATGTTAATAAAATGCAGCATAGAGATAAAGGGATTTTACCATGAATCCATTGATTCTATATGACTTATTTCCAACTTTTTTACCACTTTTATTTGGACATGAAATCAAGGGTGATTTTCTTTTTTACTTCACAAAAGGGTATGCTGGATTGTACATCTCATCTATCTATATATATAGATAGATAGACCTATGGATTCATACCCGATACCTTTTTATACATAGTGATCGTATCAACCTATATGGCCATGTTCTATTGGGGTGGAATAAGAATTAAAATAGAAATTATCTTTCGGAGAGATGGCCGAGTGGTTGATGGGTCCGGTCTTGAAAACCGATATAGTTCGGAGCAAAGAACTATCGAGGGTTCGAATCCCTCTCTCTTTTTGTTCGATGCTCGATGAATAGATTTCTTTCTTTATTGGCTTTTCCTGGCTTTTTAGCATCATAAAGGAGAATGGCTCGGCTAGGTGGGATAGCCAAGCCAGAAAAAATGAGATTGAGTTGAAAGGAAAAAAAGGATACTTTTTAAGTATGACTCGATTCCTTCAATATGTATGATGGAATCAAATTGATTCCTGCTTTAAGCATTGAATCTCTTGTCTCAGTTAATAGGGGTCATGGAAAGAACAGGTTCAAAATCACGATCAATTCCTTTTTCAAATCATGTTGCAGCAGCATGAGCCCTTCCTGCATGCCATAAATGACCTACGAATAGGAAGAATCCTAGAACAAAATGAGAGGTCGCTAACCAACTTCTCAGAGAGACATAATTGATTGCATTGATCTCAGTAGATATGCCACCTACAGAATTTAAAGAACCTAAAAGGGCATGAGTCATATATTTCGCAAAACGTCATTTTTGCTAAGGTTGTATGTCCTTTTCCAACCTACTCAAGTCCAAACCATTGGGACCATGTTCTAACCAAGGAGCACGCAGACCTCAAAAACGCATAGTTTCTCCTCCAAAAATAACTTCTTCAGTCAGGGAACGCATTAGATATTTGCCTAAACCTATAGGTCCTTGAGCGGACCCCACATTAGCTCCAAGACATTGGTCTCTAACTAGAAAAGTAAATGTTTGAGCTTAAGAAGCTTTTGGTCTAGTAGGCCTGTAAAACTCACTAGAATAGGCAGTATTATTGAACCAGACAAAGCAACAAGCAATGAAACCAAAAACAAATAAAGCACCTAAACTATAAGACAAGTAAGCCTCCCTAAACCATACAAGCGCACGGTGAGCCCATGCAAAAGGTTTGGTTAAGATATGCCAGATTCCACCAAATATACAAATGGAACCTAACCGTACATGCCCTCCAATTATATCTTCCAAATCGTCCACGCTAACAATCCGTCCTTCTCCCCAAAAGGGCGATTTTAGTAAATAATCAAATACAACACTTAGGCTAAGAGTCAAGTTGGTAATTTTTCTTACATCTCCTCCCCGCCCCCTCGCCCGGCTCGGAGCCCAGGTATCATATACACCCCCAAAATAAAGAGCTTTAAATACTAGAAGAAAAGCACCTATACCTAACAAAATTAAGTGAATGCCCAAAATTATGGTCATTTTATTTCTATCTTTCCATACATAACCAAAAAATGGAAAGATTCTTCAAGAGTTCAAGGCCCAGAAGTGCATGATAAATACCACCAAAGCCTAAAACAACGGAGGAAATTAAGTGAAGTACTCCAAATATGAAGTATGGAAAGGTGTCTATAACTTCTCCCCCAAGGCCTACCCCTTAGCCGAGAGTAGCTAAGTGGGGAAGTAAAATTAGTCCTTGTTCATATATTCGCTTTTTTGGTACAAAATGAGCCACTTCAAATAGGTTCATTGCTTCGGCCCAGAATATGATTAATTCGGCATGGGCTACATGAGCTCCCACTAAATTGAT
>JAJFZO010000065.1:1977500-2015000 GCA_021397835.1 Moringa oleifera
GAGATTTGGTGATATAACACAAGGTCTTCCAAAAGTGGAACAAGTGTTAGAAGTACGTTCAATTGATTCAATATCGATGAACCTAGAAAAGAGAGTTGAGGGTTGAAACAAGCGTACAACATGAATTCTTGGAATTCCTTGGGGATTCTTGATTGGTGTTGAGCTAACTATAGTGCAAAGTCGTATCTCTTTGGTTAATAAGATCCAAAAGATTTATCGATCCCAAAGGGTGAAAATCCATAATAGGGATATAGAAATTATTGTACGTCAAATAACATCAAAAGTCTTGGTTTCAGAAGAGGGAATGTCTAATATTTTCTTACATGGAGAACTGATTGGATTGTTACGAGTAGAACGAATGGGACGTGCTTTAGAAAAAGTGATATGTTATCGAGCCATTTCATTAGGAATAACGAGAGCATCTCTGAATACTCAAAGTTTTATATCCGAAGCAAGTTTTCAAGAAACCGCTCGAGTTTTACCAAAAGCTGCTCTCAGGGGTCATATCGATTGGTTGAAAGGCTTGAAAGAGAACATTATTCTAAGGGGAACGATCCCCGCGGGTACTGAATTCCAAGGATTAGTGCACTGTTGAAGATGCAGTATTCTTTTGGAAACAAAAAAAAGAATTTATATTTATTCGAGGGGGAAATGAGAGATATTTTCTTCCAACATAGAGAATTATTTGACTCTTGCATTGCAAAGAATTTACATAATACATTCAAACGATCTTTTATAGGATTTAATGATCCCTAAAAGCGGATTCATGTTTTTAACATAACTATTTATTGTTTGCTGTAGTCATTTGATTTGTTAATTTGTTAACAGTAATAAAGATAATAACGAATAGAAAGTAATGGCTTGGATCGTGTATAAACCACTAATCTCCGGTAGAAGAGAAGGTTCCATCGGAACAATTATCTATTTCAGGGTACCTCCTTTCCCTTTTTTTTTTAGAAAAAAAAGAGAAAGTGTGAGGAGAAATGGCAAAAAGATATTGGAACATCAATTTGGAAGAGATGATGGAAGCAGGAGTTCATTTTGGTTATGGTACTAAAAAATGGAATCCTAGAATGTCACCTTATATCTCTGCAAAGCGTAAAGGTATTCATATTACAAATCTGACTAGAACTGCTCATTTTTTATCGAAAGCTTGTGATTTAGTATTGATGCAGCAAGTAGGGGAAAATAATTCTTAATTGTTGGGACCAAAAATAAAGCAGCTAATTTAGTGGCACGGGCTACAATAAGGGCTCAGTGTCATTGTGTTAATAAAAAATGGCTCGATGGTATGTTAACAAATTGGTCCACTACAGAAATGAGACTTCGTAAGTTTAAAGACTTGAGAACGGAACAAAAGACAGGGAGGCTCAACCGTCTTCCAAAAAAAGATGCAGCTGTGTTGAAGAGACAATTATCTCACTTGCAAACATATCTAAGTGGGATTAAATACATGACGAGGTTGCTTGATATTGTAATCATCATCGATCAGTAAGAAGAATATACAACTCTTCGAGAATGTATTACTTTGGGAATTCCAACAATTATTTTAATCGATACAAACTGTGATCTCGATCTCACAGATATTTTGATTCTAGCAAATGATGATGTTATTGCTTCAATTCGATTAATTTTTAACAAATTGGTATTCACGATTTGTGAGGGTCATTCTAGCTATATACAAAATCCTTGATTAATAATAAGACATTTTTTTTGGGGGGAAAGGGGGAGGGCTCCCTAGATTTATGGAATCGGTTACTACTCTTGAACCGCACAAAAGAAAAAGAGGTAAAAATAACTGTGGATATTATATGATTAGTTTAGTTGGTATCCAAAACCAAAATATACAATTCAAGTAGGTTAGTCGAAAAAGAGAGATGGTTGAACCAAAATAATTTAAAGTTCTTATTTCTGTCAGGGGGCAATATGAATGTTATATCATGTTCTATTAACATACTAAAAGGGTTATACGATCTATCTGGTGTAGAGGTAGGCCAACATTTTTATTGGCAAATATGAGGTTTACAAGTCCATGCTCAAGTACTTATTACTTCTTGGGTTGTAATTGTTATCTTATTAGGTTTCGTAGTTATAGCGGTTCGGGATCCACAAACCACTCCAACTAACGACCAAATTTCTTCGAATATGTTCTTGAATTCATTCGAGATGTGAGCAAAACTTAGATTGGAGAAGAATATGGTCCATGGGTTCTCTTTATTGGACCTATGTTTCTATTTATTTTTTTTCTAACTGGTCAAGTGCACTTTTACCTTGGAAAATCATACAGTTACCTCATGGGGAGTTAGCCGCACTTACAAATGATATAAATAGTATCATTGCTTTAGCTTTACTCATGTCAGTAGCATCTTTCTATGCGGGTCTTACCAAAAAAGCATTAGCATATTTCAGTAAATACATTCAACCAACTCTAATTCTTTTACCCATTAAAATCTTAGAAAATTTCACAAAACCCTTATCACTTATTTTTTGACTTTTCAGAAATATATTAGCTGATGAATTAATAGTTCTTATTCTTGTTTCTTTAGTACCTTTAGTGGTTCCTATACCTGTGATGTTCCTTGGATTATTTACAAGAGGCATTCAAGCTCTTATTTTTGCAGCTTTAGCTGTGGCTTATATAGGCGAATCTATGGAGGGTCATCATTGACTAGTTTTTGAAATAGTCTTTTTTCTCAATCCAATGTATGGATAATCTACTTAGAAAACATAAATATACAAATACGGTATATACGATCTAGAGTAATAGCAAAGGTCTTAAGCGACCAATCCGGTAGAACAACTTAAAAGATAAAGAAGTGTCGTTAATTTCTTCATGCTCGTTCCAAGTTCAAAGTACCATTTGTACATATAAGAATCCCCTTCGTTACATGATTTCTTCTTCATATAGATAGATATAGGATCTATAGGGCAATTACTTAGAAGCACATTTTGTGCAACAACCCTTCCTCTCTGATAGAAAAGGATCCTATGATCCTGAACCGATCTTACCTGGGATAACAAATCCTAAGTTTGTCTATGAAGAGCAGATTTAATTGCATTACTGTCTATAATTGATTTCTTTTGTGTAATACCAATCGATAAGGCCTTATTGGTAAGTGCTACAAGATCTGGTGCATTGGAACCCATGGTTATGGACTCGAATCCATTAGTAGTATGGAACATTTTCTTTTCCAAGTGAAATCCCATAATATATGAAAGAGTGAAAAAGTGCTTTCATTGTTGTGGAATAAGAAGCCTTCATATCTTAATGCATGTATTGGGGCTATTAGAATGGGATCCACTTTTTGGGGAATATGAGTCAAAGCAATAATAAGAATATTTCTAGTGGAACATCTTTCACAATCCCTAGAGAGAGAGTTCACTAATAGACTGAAGGATAAGTAATTCGACTCATTCACATCTAGATCATGAATATTTGGAATCCGTATTATGTAAGGAGACATTGCTTTTACTAATCCGAATTGAAGGGTGATATAAAATCGGTCTATTTCTGACATCATATCCATAGTTAGTGCATTCATCATAGTTAGAAGCTCTAGCTCCGTATCAAGTTCATAATCGATATCATCACTATCATCAACATCGTTACTAGCATCAATATCGTCACTAACATCAATATCATCACTATCATCAATATCAATATCATCAATAAAAAAACCTTTAGGCTTGTTATCTAGGAACTTGTTCAGAAATACTGTAACCGAAGGAACATAGGAGTTTGTCGCTAGGTATTTGACCAAATAGGATCATCTAGTTCCTATAGAACCTATCACTAATATACCCTTACAGGGGGATAGGGCTAAGCGGAGCAAAAAGGGTTTTCCATGAGACGGGAAATGAAAACTATTAGCCCTACACAAAGTTTGTGAATAAGTGGTTGTCTGATAATGAGAAAGGAATATCCGTCTTTCTACTAAACAGGATGTATTGAACTTATAATTTATTAGATACTTTTTACGAATGTCAACTAAGTATCATAAGTAAATTGCTCCCAGTTGTTTAATCATTTGATAACCAGAGTCATTGTTTGATAAATGATCACTATGAGTTAGACTCAACAGGATTTGATCAATCCTTTTTTTTGCCATTAAGGTGGAGAACCGAACCAAGAATTCTCTTTCTTTATCATCAATCGAATCATTGTTCGTGACCCAGGATTCTATTTTATCATCAATCTAATCACCGCTCACATTTTTTCTTTTTCTTATCAATGAATAGATCTCTTTACTTGTATGACTTACATGTCTCGTATTTCTCAAAAAAGTGATTCGATTGATGGGATTTGGTATGATACTTATGAGATGGATAATATCGATGAAATTGATATTCAAATATTTCTTCTTAGAATGTATTGATTTGACCCCATAAACGGGATCACCACCCCATAGCATGTTGCCGCCAGAGCCTCGTATTCTTTTAGAAAATCTCTTAATTGTTGCAGAGCAACTAGAAAGAGATTCTTTAACCAGAAAGAATTCAGTTCAGATGTAGGATACCTATCCAGAAGCTTTCGTAACTTAATCGTGTATGATGGAATCATCAAAGATTTGACCTTTTTGAACTTTTTCTGTAACTCACTATAGACTCGAGAAACAAAGAGAAGATGTGTACGAACGAGATATCTAGCAACAAGAAAAAGGAAAAGGATTGAATAGAAGAATTCCCGAACATTTGGCGATCTTAAATGTGTCAATATCAATGGTGACTTATTATTTCGATGAATCATTTCTTCGGACAAAAGAAGATTATGTAAACACTTACTCAAAATCTCATGTATCAGATTCCATTGTGGAAGACACAATTCTTTCTGAAGAATTTGCCATGATATATCTGATCCATGCATAATATCATGAAAAATGGATACAAATTTTTGACTGCTACTTAGTATCAGCAATAGGTCTAAAAAAGTATATACAAATATCAAATTTAGATATTTGTACTCTATCGAAGTAAGGAACCATGACATATATGTTTGGAATAGATTCCATTAAAAGTGTTATCTCATTGAAAAAGGTTCTATCCATCTGCCCTTTCTCAATGCATTTCTTTAGACAAAGACTCCGTTTTTTCCTCTTTTCGGATGGTAAATATTTCTCAGAACATGAAGTGTGAATCAAACCCATGTTTGAATTGAAATTGAGATACTGATGTAAGTTCTTCTCTTCTGAATCAGATAGATTCATATCTAAAAGAGGTTGACAATAAGTTCTTTCAAAATTAACTATTTGTCCCTCTATTAAATGTGTTTTAGAAATGTTTGCAATTGAGTAAATAGCTTAACGAACTAATGCATTGGATCGAATTACAAAATGGAAAGATTTGTACGAGTTATACCTTTTGTCACCATTTTGTGGAAAATCCTTAGATATGAATATGTTAGATACATGTGACTCGATTGGTGAAGGTGAAATAGTATCTCTCTCCAAAAAAGCATGTTTTTTTTTTTACCACCGTACAAAGAAAATATTTTGGTGTGAGTGAACAAGATATTAAGGAATTATCTATATGTAAAATCATAATTATTGATATGGGCCTTTTCACATAAAAAGGGAATCTTTTATTACAATAGAAGCAGAAGTTTGATGTGGATTATTCAAGAATTAAAGTCGATTTGCTTTATAAAAAGAAGATATCAATGAACTTCTATGAAATGGTTTCATGAGATTCAACCAATTGTCTTGATTGTGGGATATCATTGAGAAATAGGAATCCGTGTTATCAAAAGATTTTCTGCGATTCTTTCTAGTATGGAATGAGTCAATCATCTACTTTGGTATCTTATTGAACAAAAATGGTGATATCGTTCCTCCATTGATCAAGAATTTTGATTTTTGAGAAGTATTATGATCGTTCAATAAGAAAGGTTTCAATTTTTTTAAAATGAACGATTTTAAGACCTATTGATTCTAACAACTGATTGTAGAGTTGATCGTTCGGACCTTTCAATTCATAGATGTGGATCTTAAACCTATAAATGGGGATATTCTCGAAACTCATAAAGAAAAAAAGAAGTTAGATGAAAAGAGAAGTAACTTTGACAAAAAACAGAAGTAACTTGGACAAAAAGAAACGAAGTGACTTAGACAAATCTTTTTTGTCAATAACCTCATACCAGTCAATCGAATATTGATTAATACATAATCAATCAAACACTACTTGAAAATGGCTCTTCTGCTCAGAAATGAAATGTTCCAAATGCTCTTAAAAATCCTTGCTCCCATTGGACCATTTGTATCTATGTGCATTAGGATCCTGATTTATGGATCTCTCAGTTCGAGAAAGAAAAATAAGAGGATCGACTCTATTACATAAGTGGATTCCTAACTTTTATTTGATATCATGGCATAAATAAGCAGTTCTTATTGTTTCGATCCAAAACCTCGCTAATTGATCTTTATGGTGCTTCCTCCATCAATTAGATCCTTTATCCATAGAATAAAGTATTTAGGCATATTTATTCTTCATATTTCGACTTCTATGAAGTTTATTTCTTTGCTGCAGCTGATAAAAATCATTTTTTAGATGATGCATATGTAGAAAGCCTATTTTCTTCTAGTATTTAATTTACTAACTGCTCTTTCTTTCCTTTTTTCTATAATGGAGATAGTCGCACGTAATGACAGATCACAGCCATATTATTAAAAGCCTGTGGTAAGAACAAGTTTCATTCTAATGCTCGAAAATAATATTCTAAAGCTTTCGTATGTTCTCCATTACTTGTGTGGATAAGGCCTATGTTATAGAGTATATAGCTTCGATCATAGGGATCAATTTCTAGTCACATAGCTTCATAATAATTCTGTAATGCTTTCGCATAATTTCCTTCGGATTGAGCCGACATCCGTTGTCGTCATTCGATTTAAAGAATTCTCTGTTCCAGAACCGTTCATGAGATTTTCATCTCATACGGCTCCCCCTTTATGTGCATAATGAGAATAATATATGGAAGTTGATGTCATTATAAACTAGGCGGGGCTAATGTCTATATAAGAAATATCTAGCCAACCTTCCTGCAAAAGATCTTTTCTTAACATCAAGCATGTTGATATTAGATAAAAATAAAAAAATAAACTCCAACAATTTCTTTGTTCTCAACACCCCTTAATTTCCAAGAATTAGTCACTTCGACAGTCTTCAGTGGTTCTATGGGTATCCAAAGTATGAACAAGATGGATGTTTGTTGTCCCAACCATTTTTCTTAGTCCCGATCCTGATAAAGGAAAAGAAGTATTTATAACAAAGTTTTTGTATTGTTGATTTCTAGGCGTAGTGCTTATTCCCTTATGTCGCCTATTAGTGTTAATGTAGTAGAATTGACCTGCAATACAGAATCCATAGGTGTAACCTTGCGCTCAATACTAGAATCAATAATTGAAGCATCTGTGGCTGCATTAATCGTGGATACACGACAGAAGGGATTGTTTCATTTATATTAAAAACTTCACCTTTAACAAGCGTAGATTTATTTCAATAATCTTGTTTCTTTCTATCCCGAATCATATGTCTTTTTCCTATTCCTAAGACTGAGAGCGGAAAATAAAAAGATAACAATAATGATAGCCAAATCGCACCATCTCTGTAATAGGAAAATGCCTCTTTTTCTATTGAAGTTGTTGGGATTATTTCTAATAAGATATTGGCTACAATTGAAAAGGTTTTATCAATAAAATTTACATTTATATGCGATCTACGCATAGGTAGTAATCCATTCCATTATTCTTTTCATTACTTCTCGTGAGAAAATGATCCCACAAACAAAGGAATTGTACAGTACGAACTAACATAAAAGTAAACTCATTAAAATTTTTTAAAAAAATCTTCTACCTCTTTTTTTGACAGGAATCAATAAAAAATAAGAAATATTTGATTTGTTTGAATCCGATTCAATTTCATCAAAATTTATTAGTATAAGAATGAAAGTGACTATTCCGATTTCATCGAAGTTGAAGAATCAAAGAATACATTAGGATAATTCGAGAAGTTTTGATTAAATTATGGGAAAAATAATCGAAGAATCATTCTATGATGAAAATAAAATAACCCCCAATTTTCATTTTTCCTTTTGTTTTGTTCATAGCAGGTATACACTATACAATCAAATTTCAAATATATATATATATATATATGTAAAAAAAGAAAAATCCCTAAAATGATTTACGAATTTGTGATAGATCCGTGAGGTATTTATAATAGATCTATGGGGTAAGGGGTTGTTGTTGAAGGGTCTAAAACTGTAAAGGAATTTTATAATTCTTATGGAAATGGAATTAGAATTAGAGTCTAAAGAGAATTATGAGCTAAAGGAATCCACATAGTATTAAAAAAAAAAAAAAGAATAACTCACTATTCACCTGGGTGCTCAATCATAATCATTATGTAAGAGAGATGGCCGTGTGGTTCAAGGCGTAGCATTTGAACTGCTATGTAGGCTTTTATTTAGCGAGGGTTCGAATCCCTCTTTTTTCGTACTTTCAACTAATTCACCAGTCTTCCATTACTGACCGCAATGTATTAAATCAAATAACAATTAATACCAAACAGTTAGACCTTAGACCTTTCTTTGATATGGATTCTCTACTTCCAATTTCTTTGATATGTGTCCCTTACCTTGTGCAAGGTTGTACGAACTCTCGTTTTGTTATTTTAAAAAAGTTAGGTTTAAGTCTAACGAGAATAATATTCTACGACAAGTAATTCATTGATTTTCAAACCAGCCCATTTCCTATCTATTATTTGATTGACTAATCCTTCATATTGGAATGTGTGAAGAGTCAAATATTTTGGCAATTCCTCAAGGGTGGATGAATCAAGAAAATTTTGAATCAACGCTCTAGATTTTTGTTCTTCCCTCACTGTAATAATATCTCAGGATTTGCAGCGATAACTGGGTATATCTACTATACGACCATTAACTAAAATATGTCTATGGTTAACTAATTAGCGGGCTTGAGGAATAGTCAAAGCCATACCCAATTGAAAAAGGATGTTATCCAAACGTATTTCAAGTAATTATAGTAAAACCTGACCTGTTGACCCTTTGGCTTTTCTGGCGATACAAACGTATTTAAGTAATTGTCGTTCGATAAGACCATAATGAAAATGCAATTTTTGTTTTTCTTCTAAACGAATATGATATTGAGATTTTTTTTCGGAGCGCGATTGGTTTCTAAGATCGCTTCCTGTTCTAGGCCTTTTACTAGTTAGTCTCGGTAAAGTCCCTAGATGGCATATTTTTTTTTAAACGAGGCCCTCGGTAACATGACATAAAGAATCCTTATTTTTATTGAAATCTTTTATAAATCTAAATTACAACTAAACTAAATGATAAATGAGGCGTAATCCACTAAAGTGTTGTACTACAAAGAATAATGAGATCGATTGTATCAATATCCAAATCCAGATTTTTTTTATTGTATATATAATATATATATAAATCAAATAAATCAAAAGAATTTTTCTTTTTTCTTTTTGATTTATTCTGCAAAGATCTAACTCCTCCAATTTTTATTCATAATTGGAAGTTTCTATAACATAATAGAAATGGTGGCTCTTGGAAAAAGGGGAAGAAGTCTTTTCAATGTTCTTTGATTTTAAAAAGACATTATCAATCATGGAAAAAATCAAGCAAATAGAGAAAAGCCGGCTATTGGAATCGAATCGATGACCATCGCATTATAAATGCGATGCTCTAACCTTTGAGCTAAGTAGGCTCAAATAATCAAAATTGTACATGCAAGGGAATTCAGTAAACTACTAGATCTTATCTATTAACTATTCATTCTTAGCTATTCATAATTAATATAATATATATCATAACTAATATAGAAAAGAATAAAAAATATAGAATAGAATTTCAAATAAATATTGAATATTGAATATTATAGAATAGAACATAACCATTAATAGAATATAACGATATATATAATTTCGAATTTATATTTCGTTATTTTAGAAAAGAAATGCGTTTTTTTAATTTTAAGTGACATCTGATTTGGAATTCGTGTTTTTTTTGTGTTCCAACCTAATTCTATTATTTTATTTCATTTCTAATTCTTTTATTACCTTATATATATTTTTATTACCTTATCTATATAATTCTATTCATAAATCTATTTATTTATAACTAGATTTAGAATTCAAAATATAATAGAATCATAATCTAATAATTAGATTTAGAATCTTTTTACACATTATAGAATTCTAAGTCTAAATGTCTAAATAATAAATAATTATACTTTTTTAGACAAATTTAATGGAATTCTCTTGGAATTCTAAATCCATATTAATGGAATGATTAGTTATTATACTATAAATTATAAACATAAATATAAATAATTAAAAATTATAAATAATTAATATTAATTAAAAAAATGAAATGAATATGGAATAGAAAGATGCAACCCAAATAAATGCAGTCCCGATTATAATGAGACATTCTCCATTTTGTTTTCATGGAAGCTAAGACGAAAAGAATCGATCGTTCGAATATTTCACCAAATTGCAAACGAAAAATGAGAATAAGAGGAACATATATATATGTTATGTAGTATATATCCATCTATATTGAATTGCGAATACAAAAATGATAGAATCATTTTTTATTAGACTAAATAAATATAAGTCTCCAAAATACCAATACCAATA
Organism: Moringa oleifera; assembly: GCA_021397835.1. Lineage (NCBI taxonomy): Eukaryota > Viridiplantae > Streptophyta > Magnoliopsida > Brassicales > Moringaceae > Moringa > Moringa oleifera. The sequence continues at coordinate 1,988,166 of JAJFZO010000065.1, forward strand.
GAGATGAAAGAAGATAGGCAAGAAATCAAATAGGAGTAAACACTTTTAATTCAATATAAGAATGAGTTTCTATATCTAATGAATTCAACAATTTCGGCATAATAAAAGAAAAGGGGAAAGGTATCATAATGAGATCCTAATCTCAAAGCAAAAAAAAAAGGGATATGGCAAAATTGGTAGATGCTACGGACTTACTTGGATTGAGCCTTGGTATGGAAACCTACTAAATGATAACTTTCAAATTCAGAGAAACCCGGGAATGAAAAATGGGTAATCCTGAGCCAAATCCTGTTTCACGAGAACAAACAAGGGTTCAAAAAGTGAGAAAAAAAGGGATAGGTGCAGAGACTCAATGGAAGCCGTTTTAACAAATGGAGTTCACTACCTTGTGTTGATAAAGGAATCCTTCTATCGAAACTCCAGAAAGGATAAACTTATACATACATACATATACGTAATGCAAAACTATCTCAAAAATGGCGATCTAAATCTAGATTTCTTTTTTTTTTTTACAAAAAACAAGGATTTTTGTGAATCAATTTGAAGTTGAAGAAAAAGTCGAATATTCATTAATCAAATCATTCACTCCATAGTCTGATAGATCTTTTCAAGAACTGATTAATAGGACAAGAATAAAGATCGAGTCCCATTTTACATGTCAATATCGACAACAATGCAATTTATAGTAAGATGAAAATCCGTCGACTTTAAAAGTCGTGAGGGTTCAAGTCCCTTTATCCCCAAAAAAGTTTGTTTGACACCCTACTTATTTATTATCTTTATCCTACGCTTTCTTTTTTTTTTTAATTATTCAAAATTCATTATCTTTTTCATTCATCATACTCTTTTACAAACGTATCCGAGCAGAATTGTTTTTTCGTATTACAAGTCTTGTGGTATATATGATAGACACATAAATGAACATTCTTGAGCAAGGAATACTGATATGAATGATTCACAATCCATATCATTATTCATGCTTAAACTTACTAAGTCTTCTTTTTGAAGATCAAAAAAATTCCCGGTCCAGACTTTCAATTTAATACTTTTTTTGTTTTAATTGACATACACCTAAGTCATCTAGTAAAATGAAGATGATGCTTCGGTAATGGTCGGGATAGCTCAGTTGGTAGAGCAGAGGACTGAAAATCCTCATGTCACCAGTTCAAATCTGGTTCTTGGCATAGGATTAATTTGTATGAGTCTTTATTCTACAAATCAATTGATATGGATCAATCATAATAGATACTTATTGATCTAAATGTCTGAAAATAGACCTTTTTTTTAGATGAGTAAAACGTATAGTATATAAAGTATGTATATGTAGTAAAAGACAAAATTCAATTATCCTTCCTTATTTTTTTTTTTATTTGTGGCTCCTCTCGTTCAACAAGAATGTTAATATTTCATACCTATTGGAAAGGTTAAATTAGTTGGTTGAAAACCCTAACAAAAAAAGTCTAGAGTTTAAGGATTTCCACAAGATTCATTTCAAATACAGTACAAATAGAATCCGATCCCCTTGCATTTATTTATTTTTCTTTCATATTTTCATATTCTATTTATTTATTCCCTGTTATGTGACCTTATAGCTAGAATCCACTAAGTGATGTGCACGATACAAAGTTCAAGGTGCAGAACTCTTTTAGTTCATCCTATTGGCTAGGCTTATGCAAAAAATGTATCTTTCAAATATGAGAATCTCTTAGTTTATCCAGAAGAATATGAATATGAATGAGACCTCAATTACTCTGTTTGATCTAGAAAAGAATAGAACGTACAAATATTCCTTGTCGTTGTAGAAGTAAGGATTGGTTTGTTATCATTCAATGAGCATCTTGTACTTCATAAAAATTGAAGGCAATATAATCCTTACGTAAAGGCCACCCTATCTAACTTTCAAACTTTAAGATACGTTTCAGCCGTGGATGATTATCATAAGAGATTCCCAACATATCATAAGATTCTTGTTCTTGAAAATCCGCACTTTTCCAAACCCATAAAACATATGGAATTCTAGGATTACTCCTTGGAGCAAATACTTTTATGCATACTTCTTTCAATTGATCTACACCATATTTTATTCTCGTAAGAATCAACACATTGGCTAAGAGTCTGCCGATGCCACATCATAGGCTCATTGGGAACGTAGATAATTGTAACCATATACATATAAAATTATGGCAATGGAATGCCAATCCTCGGGCATTATTTGTAAAGTCTATATTCCTTGGTAATCAAAGCCCAAAGATCTATGAACCAGCCTGCGTTTGACTAGCCAAATAGACAAAGAGCCCTGCATCTTTTTTCATTTCCCCCGCACTTTTTTTTTGTATAAGATAAGTATTTCACATTTACAATGAACTCTAATTTATGAAGATTAATTCACTCTTTTCTTATTCTGTGGAATCCTGCCTAATTCACTAATTCGTGGGAAGATACTGAACTTTTGTATTTGAAAAATGTTTCAGTAAGGATCTCTGAAGTGGATGATGGTTGATAAAGTAATTCTTGATCATAATTTCTAGTATGCGTACTGCGTACAAAAATAAACTTGTGATTGGTAGTAAAACACCGATTCCCTTATTGAGATCGAATTCTATGTTCATAGATTTCTCGAGATATTTTCTTACGAAGTTTTGTTATAGCATCTATAATTGTCTCTGGTTTAGGTGGACAGCCTGGCAAACAGACATCCACAAGAATTAGCTTATTAACTCCCCAAACAGTACTATAAGAATCAGTACTGAACATCCTTCATGTAATTGTACATGCTCCCATAGCAATAACAAACCTTGGTTCAGGCATTTGTTCATATAATCTCACTAAAGAAGGAGTCATTTTTCATTGTTACTGTGCCGACTGTTAAAATTAGGTCTGCCTATCTAAGACTCGATCTTGGTACCAATCTACAACGATCAAAGTCGAATTGTGAGCCTATTAATGAGGCAAATTCAATGAAGCAACAATTGGTACCATAAAGAAGTGGCCATAAATTGGAAAGTCTTGACCAATTTGAAAGACCATTTAACACAGTTGAAATAACTGAATTTTAGGTTGTTCGATCAACTAAGGTAAACTCAATGGAATTCATAATTGTCTCAATGTTCTTAATGTTTTTTTTTACTTTTTTCTTTTTATTGTTATTGTCTGAATATTCAGGAACTAAGACCATTCCAATGCTCCTTTTCACCACGCATAAACTAAGCCAATAATTAGGATAAGCACAAAAATGAAAGCTTCTATAAAAATGGATACCCCCAATACATCGAAACTCATTGCCATGGATAAAGAAAAATTGTTTCAACATCAAAAACAACAAAACTAGAGCAACCATATAATAATGAATTCAAAATTGTAACCAAGCATCGTCCATTGGTTCTATACCCGATTCATAACTAGAGAGTTTCTCTGGTCCTTTGCTAATTGGAGCTAAAACTTCAGAAATTAAAATGCCAAAATAGGAATAGCACTTGATATTATTAGAAATGCCTAGAAAATATCATATTCGTAAAGCAAAAACATAGACGAACTCCTATGAATGTGGAAAATATACTGGATTAGTCGATTCAAATTGGAATTGATTATCAAGTCATACATAACTGTTTAGTCAAAACAAAAATTGAGTTTGATCAAATCATCTAGTTTCATTTGTTTGCTGTGATACATATCTCATTTTGAGATTTATTGATTGGAATCCTATTTTATTTCCATTACACTTATTTTTTAATATAGTTCGATATAGTATAAATAAATATAGATTTCTCTTATACAAAACAAATCAAACTTTCTCGCTTTCATCTCGCTTTGTATTTTTCTAAATAAAATAATAAAATACGATGAAAATTCTAAACTGAATAAAATTATCATTTTTTTAATTCTCATATGTATTAAAGTATTAGAAATAAAAAAATCTTAAATTAAACTTAGAAATTCTAAATCGATTTCTTATTCTATTTTGAATATTATTATCTATTTTCATTATTTTATTTTATTATTATATTCATTATATTTATTTTATTATTATATTATATTAATAATATTATTATATTAATTATATTAATAATATTATTATATTTATATTAATAATATTATTTTAATATTAATTATTTTTATTTTAAAATTATTAAATAATAAATAAATTTTTTATTATTTATATTTATATTATAAAAATAAAACATTCTGTTATTTATGTTATGTTTATGAAATTTTTTTATGAAAATCTCTTCATTTTTCAAACTCTGGCGTGTCCACAAATGCAGTAAAGCTTTCTTAGATCCATATGACTTACTATTGATTCGATTGGAGTTGAGCTAGGTTTGAGTTTTTATCTTTAACTGTGTTTATGTCATAGTTTTGAATCCACAAATTCAAAAAGATTCGGTGGGTATGCAAAAAAAAGAAGTATCACTAACTCTTTGATTGTAGACAGTAAAAGAGGAAATTTCATACATAATCAATTCGCCTACGAAGATTAATGAAGAAAAATTGCTTTGTTTTGGTTGATCCGAGATTAGAAAGAGATATGTAGTGATTGGATTGGATCCATTGAAATAAAATGAGCTTTTGTTTTCAGTTTTGCTCTGAACGATCCCCATGTGAGTAGACTTATGGGAATGATTTTATTTCGATGAACCAAGAAGCGGAAAGGACCTGTTACAAACAAGAAAGAATAAAATAGTGAAGAAAAAACTATACAATTTTTTTATTTGAATATTATTTATTTATAATATAAATAATATTATATTTATAATTTATAAATAAATAAAAAAATAATATAGAAATAGGTAGGGCTATACGAATTCGAACCGTAGACCTTCTCGGTAAAAGAGATCGAATTGATTATTGTCAAAATGATTCAAACTCTTTCAAAGACCCGACATGCATTTTTTTTTTTTTTTTGCATTGGGCTCTTTCATTAACTAATATTTATATCAGTTAGTTTATCATATTTTTTCTTAACAGAAAGAAAAGAAAATGGCTCCACGTGCTCTGATTCATTATTTGAATTCTAATACAATACAGGAACACTACCAAAGTGTTTCAAAGAAGGGTTATCTTGACGTAGGTTTGCTTCTGGCCTAGATCAACCTAAGTTAAATGGAGTCTCTATCATCCTGATTAAAAAATCAAACATGAAACCTCATACACCTTAAGGTTCATAGTCATAGGACGAAAAGAGAATTTTTGAGGTCCTTATACTCATTATGCCTAGCATTGAATAGACTGGGTATTCACCCTATCAATATCTCAAATCAATGATGGATTCTATTTGGCTCCCACCTAAAAGGGCACCAAAATCGGACTGAACCATTTGTCAGGCTATTGTTCTCTTGTTCCCCAAATTCATGGAGTAAGACATTGATTTCTCAATAAGATAAGATCAACCAATTCGTTTGATTGCATGATGGACTCCTCTGAAACACATTGGCGCACGTGTAAATGAGGTGCTCTATCTAACTGAGCTATAGCCCTTATGTTTGTGATACACATTTTATCTTATCATATTATGTAGATAATTTCTTGTCAAGATGAATATTACATGATCCAACATCATATCTCTTTGATCTGTTTGATTGGTATTGCTTATAAGTAATATTGGATTTATAATCCATCAATGTGATAGGTGTCCCTTTTGTTTCTCTTTACGATGATAAATGACCTACTTAACTCAGTGGTTAGAGTATTGCTTTCATACGGCGAGACTCATTAGTTTAAATCCAATAGTAGGTAGAACTTATTAGATACCACTGACCATGGTGTCTAATAAGTTTTTTTACCCACCTTCTTTTTCTTTTATTGATTTTGTATCTTTTTTATCCTATTTTTATTTTTGATTTTAAAATTTTTTTCTTATATCAAAATCTGATTCTGCTTGATTGTATTTTAGTGGCAGAAAAATGAAATGAGGTTTACAAACAGAACTTATGTTTATTTTGTACATAAGTTCTTTTGACTATTTGGGCGTACCAACTAGTTACGAAATCGCATTGATAGCCTCGACTCGTGTTCGAGCTCGTCTGAGAGCTAGATTTGCCTTAATTGTTTGTCTATTGCCTTCAGCTTTCCTCAAATTAGCTTTAGCTATTTCAAGAGTTTGCTGAGCTTCTTGTGGATCAATGTCATTACTCTTCTCTGCATCATTTACTAAAATAATGATTTCATTATTACTTATTCTAGCAAAACCACCCATCAAAGCCATCGTTAACCATTGGTCATTATAGCGTATTCCCAAAATACCTATATCTACAGTTATGGCAATATGCGCGTGATTTGGTAATACGCTAATGTGTCCACTATTAATAGATAAAATGATTTCTTTTACTTCTAAATCCTAAACAATTAGATTAGGAGTGAATACACAAAGATTTGAGGTCATTTCTTCAATTTGTTCTCCATTTCTAAGTTCATAGCCTTCGCAGTAGCTTCATCGATGTTACCTACTAAGTAAAAGGCCTATTCAGGAAGACTGTCTAATTCTCCAAAAAGGATCAATTTAAACCATCTAATAGTTTCTGCTAGACCGACATATTTCCTCGAAGAATCAGTAAATACTGCTGCTATGAAAAAGGGTTGTGATAAGAAACACTTAATTTTTTGTGCTCTTGCTACGGTTAAGCGATCCTCTTCGAATAATTTGTCCAACCCCAGGATAGCTATAATGTCCTAAGGTTCTTTATAACATTGTAAAGTTTGCTTAACTCTTTGCACAGTTTCATAGTGTTCCTCACAAACGATCTGAGGTTGGGGCATAGTTGAGGTTGAGTTTAAAAGGTTTATCGCTGGATAGATACCTTTTGCAGTTAATCCTCTTGATAGTACAATAGTAGCATCTAAATGTGTAAATGTCATGGCAGGAGCAGGGTCGATCAAATCGTCCGCAGGTACATAAACTGCTTGAATAGAAGTTATGGACCCCTCTTTGATAAAAGTAATTCTTTCTTGTAAAGAACCCATTCCTGTATTAAGGGTGGGTTGATAACCCACAGCGGAAGGCATTCTACCCAATAAGGCGGATACTTTGGATCCTGCATGGATGAAACGAAAGATATTGTCGATAAATAGAAGTACATGTTGTTCATTAACATCTTAGAAATATTCCGCCATAGTTAGGGTAGTCAAACCAACTCTCATACAAGCTCCCGATGGTTCATTCATCTGACTGTAGACTAGAGCCACTTTTGATTCCACAAGATTTTGTTCATTAATGACTCTAGATTCTTTCATTTTCATGTAAAGATCATTTCCTTCATGAGTACGTTCCCCTACTCCGCCAAATATAGATGCACCCCCATGAGCTTTAGAAATGTTGTTGATCAATTCCATAATGAGTACTATTTTACCCACTCCAGCTCCCCCGAATAGTCCAATGTTTCCTCCATGATGATAAGGGGCTAAAAGATCTACTACTTTAATTTTTGTTTCAAAAATAGATAATTTTATATCTAATTGTATAAAGATAAGGGCAGATTTGTGAATAGGAGATGTTGTGCGAGTATCTACAGGCCCTAAATTATTAATTGGCTCTCCAAGCACGTTGAAAATTCGTCCTAGAGTCACTTCGCTGATTGGAACACTTAGAGGAGCTCCCATATCAATCATTTCCATTCTTCGCATTAGACCATCTATAGCACTCATAGTTATAGCTCTAACTCGATTATTTCCTACTAATTGCTGTACTTCACAAGTCACATTAATTTGTTGACTGATAGTATCTCGACCCTTAACCACCAAAGCGTTGTAAATATTAGGCATCTTGCCCGCGGGAAAGGCTACATCCAATACCTAACCAATGATTTGAGCAATACAGCCCAGGTTTTCTTTTTCAAGCGTGGAAACCCTAGGACCAAAAGTAGTAGGATTTATTCTCATAATATAAAAAGATAATAATATGTCAAATTTGTTGCAAAATTTTTCAAATACAAAAAAAATCTTCGATAGCAAGTTGATCGGTTAATTCAATAAGAAATGGGTGTTAGTACTTGATTTTGGGTGTACCATCCAAACAAATGTGCAATTCATTGTTTACTTATTCAATTTCAATGAAGTAATTTTCAAGTTCAACCAACCTATTTTCAAAATATCAAGTGGATGAATAAAAATCTTGAAGAAAGTCTTTCATTTGTTTATCATTATAAACAAGACTAGACCGTCCATATTATCTATGGAATTCGAACCTGAACTCTATTTATGATTCATTATTTCTATCTCATTAGCTTTTATTTCATTTCGTATTTTAGCATATCAATTTACGCGCCTAGCTTATCCCTTTATCTTTATATCTATACCCTTTTTTTTTTCATTTTCATGGACGAATTCCACATATTTTCATATCTAAGATTTACATATACAACATATATTACTGTCAAGAGTGAATTTTTTATTATTTGGATAATTTGATTCATAAAAAGTAAAGGATTAGAAACTTCAAAAATAAGTATTGAGTTGCGCTATACATACTAGAGAATATACAATAATGATGTATTTGGCAAATCAAATATAATGGTATAATAAGGAACCATTCTGATTAGTTGATCATTTTATGAAAGATTCTTGTGAAAAGGTTTCATTAAATTAACTCCTAATTTATGTCGAGTAGATCTTGTTGTTTTATTGCGAGAATTCTTAATTCATGAGTTTTAAAGAGGGACTTATGTCACCATAAATAGAGACTAAAGCAAGTTTGGATTCAAAGCTGGTGTTAAAGATTAGAAATTGACTTATTATACTCCTGACTATGAAACCAAAGATACTAATATCTTGGCAGCATTCTAAGTAACTCCTCAACCTGGAGTTCCACCTGAGGAAGCAGGGGCCGTGGTAGCTGCTGAATCTTCTACTGGTACATGGATAACTGTGTGGACCAATGGGCTTACGAGCCTTGATCATTACAAAGGACGATGCTACCACATTGAGCTCATTGCTGGAGAAGAACATCAATTTATTACTTATGTAGCTTACCTCTTAGACCTTTTGGAAGAAGGTTCTGTTACTAACATGTTTACTTCTATTGTGGGTAATGTATTTGGGTTCAAAGCCCTGCGCGCTCTACTTCTAGAGGATCTACGAATCCCTCATGCTTATTCTAACTTTCCAGGGACCACCTTATGGTATCCAAGTTGAAAGAGATAAATCGAACAAGTATGGCCGTCTTCTATTAGGATGTACTATTAAACGTAAATCGGGTTTATCCACTAAGAACTATGGTAGAGCGGTTTATGAATGTCTACGCGGTGGACTTGATTTTACCAAAGATGATGAGAATGTGAACTCCCAACCATTATGCATTGGAGAGACCGTTTCTTATTTTATGCCGAAGCTATTTATAAAGAACAGGCTGAAGTAGGTGGAATCAAAGGGCATTATTTGAATGCTATTGTAGGTACATGCGAAGAAATGATCAAAAGGGCTGTATTTGCTAGAGAATTGGGAGTTTCTATCATAATGCATGACTACTTAACAGGGGGATTCACCGTAAATACTAGCTTGGCTCATTATTGCTGAGATAATGGTCTACTTCTTCACTTCCATCGCGCAATGCATGCAGTTATTGATAGACAAAAGAATCATGGTATGCATTTTCGTGTACTAGCTAAAGCCTTGCAATTGTCTAGTGGAGATCATATTCATGTTGGTACATTAGGAGGTAAACTTGAAGGAGAGAGAAATCACTTTGGGCTTTGTTGATTTACTACGTGATGATTTTGTTGAAAAAGATCGAAGGCGCGGTATTTTTTTCACTCAAGATTGGGTCTCTCTGCCAAATGTTCTGCCCGTGGCTTCGGGGGGTATTCACGTTTGGCATATGCCTGCTTTGATCGAGATCTTTGGAGATGATTTCGTACTAAAATTCGGTGGAGCAACTTTAGGACACCCTTGGGGAAATGCACTGGGTGCCGTAGCTAATCGAGTAGCTCTAGAAGCATGTGTACAAGCTCATAATGAGGGATGTGATCATGCTTGTAAGGGTAATGAAATTATACGTGAGGCTAGTAAATGGAATCCTGAACTAGCTGCTGCTTGCGAAGTATGGCAGGAGATCAAATTTGAATTCCTAGTAGTGGTTACTTTGTAATCTAGTAATTACCATTTGTTTTAGTATTTATTAGTTGAATTTCAATTAAACTCGACCCGATCTTTTACTAAAAGGATTAAGTCGACCCTACCCTATTGTATATATTTTGGATAGATACATACTTATCTAGATATACAAGATCTTAAATACAAAAATATAAGATGAAACACAACTCAAGTTTTCTATTGTTGTTGTTGTGTTGGGTCCAGAATTAATCTTATATATGGATCCTTAGGATTGGTGTATTCTTTTATATCCTGCAATTTCGACTCATGGATCGAGCCAAGTATCACAACTCCTTCTACCCATCCTATATGTTGTCCTTTTCATTCTGTGTTGGAATAAAAACTTATTAGATTTTTTTATATTAGTATACGAGATTTTACGAAAAAGGGTTCTTCATATCTTCATATTCATAGAAGAGAACAAATATCTATTGTTTCAATGAGAATTTTACATAACATGGGGAACCCACTATTTATATTTATAATTGCAATTTTTAATTGAAAAAAGGATTCCATCATATTCATATCATCATATTCATATATAATGAGGTGATGTTCCAAGTTCTCACAAAGGAGAATCCTTCCTTTCAATATTCACTGATTATTAGTTGATAATTATTAGTTAATAATCCTAGCAATTGCATCTATATCTTATTCTGATGGGAAATGAAAATGAACTATTTAAATGATTTTTAATCGAATGACTATTCATCTATTATATTTTCATGTAAATAGAGACCAGAAACTATGGAAAAATCGTGGTTCAATTCGGTGTTGTCTAAGGGGCAATTAGAATATAGATGTGGGCTAAATAAATGAATGGATAGTCTTGGTCCTATTGAAAATACTAGTATAAGCGAAGACCTGGTTATAAATGATATGGATAAAAACATTCATGGTTGGGGTGAGAGTTTTAGTTATTACGGTAATGTTGATCATTTAGTCGACGCCAAGGACATTCTGGAATTTCATCTCGGATGACACCTTTTTTGTTAGGGCTAGTAATAGGGATAGTCATTCTTTTTTGAGTGAACTAGAAAGTTTTTTTTATAGTTATCGTAATTATAGTTATATAGATAATAGATCTAAAAATGACGATCCCTACTATGATCCTTACATGTACGATACTAAATATAGTTGGGATAATCACATTAATAGTTGCATTGACTTTTATCTTCGTTCTCAAATCTGTATTGATAGTTACATTTTTAATGGTAGTGACAATTACAATGATAGTTACATTTATAATTATATTTGTGGCAAAAGTAGAAAAAGTAGTGAAAGTCAAAATTCCAATATAAGAACTAACAGGAATGGTAGTGATTTAACTATAAAAGAAAGTTCTAATGATCTCAATGTAACTTAAAAATATAGGCGTTTGTGGGTTCAATGTGAAAATTGTTATGGATTAAATTATAAGAAATTTTTGAAGTCAAAAATGAATATTTGTGAACAATGTGGATATTATTTGAAAATGAGTAGTTCAGATAGAATCGAACTTTTGGTTGATCCGGGTACTTGGGATCATATGGATGAAGACGTTGTCTCTCTAAATCCCATTGAATTTCATTCGGAAGAGGAACCTTATAAAGATCGTATTGATTCTTATCAAAGAAAGACAGGATTAACTGAGGCTATTCAAACAGATATAGGTCAACTAAACGGTATTCCTATAGCACTTGTGTTATGGATTTTCAGTTTATGGGTGGTAGTATGGGATCCGTAGTAGGTGACTAAATCACCCGTTTGATCGAGTATGCTACCAATAAAATTTTACCCCTTATTCTAGTGTGTGCTTCCGGAAGAGCATAGATGCAAGAAGGAAGTTTGAGTTTGATGCAAATGGCTAAAATATCTTCTGCTTTATATAATTATCAATCAAATAAAAAGTTAATTTATGTATCTATTCTTACATCTCCTACTACTGATGGGGTTACAGCTAGCTTTGGTATGTTGGGAAAAATCATTATTGCCGAACCCAATACTTATATTGCATTTGCGGGTAAAAAAGTAATTAAACAAACATTGAATAAGACAGTGCCTGAAGGTTCACAAGCGGCTGAATATTTATGCCATAAGGGCTTATTCGATTCAATTGTACTACGTAATCCTTTAAAAGGTGTTTTGACTGAGTTATTTCAACTTCACGCTTTTTTTCCTTTGAATCAAAATTCAATCAAATAGAGCAACATAGTTAGCTTATCAGAATCAAAGTAAAACCCTGAAGAATGGATTTTTCTTTGGTGACCTAAGATTGAATTGTAAAAAGAATCAGGCGGACAATTATTATTATTATTTTTACAGATATTACTGCTTACTAATCAATAAACCTCTATCAACAAGATAAAAAGCGAATTCTTCCTTCCGTGAAATTAGAATTAGGCGAGAAAAAAAAAACTAATTTCATCTTCCTCTCTTACGTATATAATTCAAATATAGAAAATATAGTCTTACATCTTTTTTTTACAATTCCATTTTTACTAAAAATCCTTATTGTTGGATCAGATTCTAATAAATCTTTCGAGAATTTGTAATGGAATAAATTTTATTTTTTCTTTATTAATTAAAATTAAAAGACAAAAAAGAACAATAGAATAATAATAATAATAATAAATAATCAAAAAAGTGGAATATCATACATATATTTCATTTCGAAAGATGAATAAGTCCATTTATTTAGTTCTACATTTCTTGTACCTATTAGATATATATTCACTTCGATATACTTAGTATAATTGTATAATATACAAATTATATAATTATATAATACAGAAATTCGAATTATTATAAGATATCTTTAGAATTAAAAATATAACAATAACAGGTGCAAATATTAAATTGAGGTATCCATTTTATGACAACTTTCAATAACTTACTCTCCATTTTTGTGCCTTTAATAGGGCTAGTATTTTCGGCAATTGCAATGGCTTCTTTATCTCTTCATGTTCAAAAAAATAAGATTTTTTAGATCTGATGAGACCAAATCTCATCTTTTTTTTTTTCATTTTTAAGACTTAGATAACAGAGATATGTATGTAATAGAATATTGTATTACATGTAGATTCCTCTGAATCTAAATGAAAAAACTTAGGCATGCGTAAACATGATATATGGGTAAATGAATTATAGCTATTTTCAAAAATAGATCGCGATCGGGCGGATGTATGAAATTAAAGTCAATATATCTATATGTATGTATATATCTATAGGGGACCATATGAAGGGGATGTTATTTATTATTTTAGATCTAACTAATTCTATGAATTACTCCTAAAAGTGCACATAAAAAAAGTGCTAGTTGATGAGAGTAACTTCGGAAACAAAAAAAAGTAAAATTTTTGTTATTCTCTCAATTCCAATAAAATGCAACTGGATCTAATATGCATAAGTTGGCGATCAAAATCTATATGGATAGAATTTATAGCAGGATCTCAAAAAACAAGTAATTTTTGTTGGGCTTTTATCCTTTTTTTAGGTTCATTAGGATTCTTATTAGTTAGAACTTTTAGTTATCTTGATAAGATTTTGATATCTTTATTTCCGTCTCAGCAAATAATTTTTTTTCCGTAAGGGATTGTGATGTCTTTCTATGGGATTGCGGGTCTCTTTATTAGTTCTTATTTGTGGTGTACCATTTTGTGGAATGTAGGCAGTGGTTATGATCGATAAGATAGAAAAGAAGGAATAGTGTGCATTTTTCGTGGGGATTTCCTGGCAAAGATCGTCGCATCTTTTTACAATTCCTTATGAAAGATATTCAGTCCATCATAATAGAAGTTAAAGAGGGTATTTATGCTCATCGTGTCCTTTATATGGAAATCATAGGCCAGGGGGCTATTCCTTTAACTCGTACTGATGAGAATTTGACTACGCAAGAAATTAAGCAAAAAGCTGTCGAATTTGCCTATTTCTTGCGTGTACAAATGAAAGCATTTTGAAATAAACTGAAGACTAAATGCTTTCACAGCAGGAGGAAAAAAACTGAAGAATTTTTTTCTATAGCATAACTTAACTAAAGTTTCTTCAGAATGCCCAATGGCAGATGTATACGGAATAGTTCTAATAAGAGCATAAAACGAAACTATTTTTGTCCGCAAAAATAGCTTTTTATGCGTATGGAAATCCACTCAACCTAATTCAATAACAAATCGAAATAATAAATTCACCTCATATATCAAATATATTAAAGTGTTTTGGAATAAAGAATTTATCTTTTTGTTTTCAATATTTGGAATTGATACGTTAGACGTTAGATATAGATCGATTGTATTTTGTAAATTATTTTTACCTTTTTTTTATTTTATCAATTGACCCTTCATCCGTTCTTTTGTCCTCCTTAATTTAATGACAAAAGAATTGGATCTCTTTCTTATAAAGAAAACTTTTCTCTCTCTCTTTTTTTTTTTTTGCCACTCTTTTTTTATCATCATAGTATTCTTCATAAATTTCGTCTCAATTTTTTCTGTATTATAGTATAGGTAGTGAACGAAATTTTTTTTCCACATATTTAATAGAAAGGGAGTTCTTTCGTCTCGAAATCTGAATAATATTCATTACTTGAAGCGGTTCGTTTGGGCATTCATCGAAAGAAGTGCTTCGAATTTGATCCTGAAACTATATATTTTATTATTATTTCTTCATTCGAATTCGAAGTGGATTCTTATTCTTAGTTTATTTCTGTATTCTTTCTAGATTCAAAGACTAACCATTGAATCAAAAATTAAAAAAAAAAACAAAGAATAGATTCATAGGCTCGATACGTTATATTATAATAGAACTCATGCTTGATAGAAATATTAGATCGCATGGAGTCAACAAATAAGGTAGGTTCATTAACAATTCAGAGAAGAAAAATGGTAAAAAAAAAAAAAAGCATTCATTCCTCTTCTATGTCTTGCATCTATAGTATTTTTGCCCTGGTGGATCTCCATCTCATGTAATAAAAGTTTGAAAACTTGGATTACTAATTGGTGGAATACTAGGCAATCCAAAACTTTTTTGAATGATATTCAAAAAAAGAGTCTTCTAGAAAAATTCATACAATTAGAGGAACTCTTCCTGTTGAATGAAATGATAAAGGAATACCCAGAAACCCATTTACAAAAGCTTCGTATAGGAATCCATAAAGAAATGATCCAATTCATCAATATGCACAATGAGGATCCTATTCATACAATTTTGCACTTCTCGACAAGTATACTCTGTTTTGTTATTCTAAGTGGTTATTCTATTCTGGGTAATGAAAAACTGCTTATGAAAAACTGCTTATTCTTAACTCTTGGGTTCAAGAATTCCTATATAATTTAAGCGACACAATCAAAGCTTTTTCCATTCTTTTATTAACTGATTTGTGTATCGGATTCCATTCGCCTCATGGTTGGGAACTAATGATTGGTCATATTTACAAAGATTTTGGATTTGCTCATAACGACCAAATTATATCTGATCTTGTTTCCACCTTTCCAGTCATTCTAGATACAATTTTAAAATATTGGATCTTTCGTTATTTAAATCGTGTATCTTCATCACTTGTAGTGATTTATCATTCAATAAATGACTGAAAAATGATTCAGTTATCTAATTCTAATCTTTCTTAATTTGTACATAAATAAAGCATTCAAAGTCGTATTTACTTTACTCTTTCTATCCATGGGGGGATTCCTCCTATATCTATATATATTCCAGTAAACAAATTTCAGTAAATGTAAATAGCAGAATTGTGGATAGGGAACTATACTATACTAGCGACCTATCTAATTTTATTGTAGAAATTTTTGAGATCAATGATTAGACCATGCAAACTAGAAATACCCTTTTCTAGGATAAAGGAAGAGATTACTGGATCTATTTCGTCTCACTCATGACATATATAATAACTTGGGGATCCATTTCAAATGCATATCCCATTTTTGTGTAGCAGGGTTATGAAAATCCACGAGAAGCAACAGGGCGTATTGTATATGGAAATTGCCATTTAGCTAATAAGCCTATGGATATTAAGGTTCCACAAACGATACTTCTTGATACAGTATTTGAAGCAGTTGTTAGAATTGCTTATAATATGCAACTAAAACAAGTTCTTGCTAATGGTAAAAAAAGGGCTTTGAATGTGGGAGCTGTTCTTATTTTATCGGAGGGGTTTGAATTAGCCTCCCCCCCCCCCCGGATCGTATTTCGCGCGAGATGAAAGGAAAGATAGGCAATCTATCTTTTTAAAGTTACTGCCCCACTAAAAAAAATATATTCTTATGATAGGTCCTATTCCTGGTCAGAAATATAGTGAAATCACTTTTCCTATTCTTTCCCCAAACCCCACTACTAATAAAGATGCTCACTTCTTAAAATATCCCATATATGTAGGCGAGAACAGGGGAAGGGGTCAGATTTATCCTGATGGGAGAAAGAGTAACAATACAATTTATAATGCTATAGCAGGGGGTATAGTAAGCAAAATTTTACGAAAAGAAAAAGTGGGATACGAAATAACCATAGCAGATGCATCGGATGGACATCAAGTCGTTGATATTATCCCTCCAGGGCTAGAACTTCTTGTTTCAGAGGGCGAAACCATCAAACTCGATCAACCATTAATGAGTAATCCTAATATGGGTGGATTTGGTCAGGGGGATGCATAAATAGTACTTCAAGATCCATCATGTGTCCAAGGCGTTTTGTTCTTCTTGTCATCTGTTGTTTTGGCACACATCTTTTTGGTTCTTAAAAAGAAACAATTTGAGAAGGTTCAATTGTTCGAAATGAATTTC
This sequence comes from Moringa oleifera, assembly GCA_021397835.1. Classification (NCBI taxonomy): domain Eukaryota; kingdom Viridiplantae; phylum Streptophyta; class Magnoliopsida; order Brassicales; family Moringaceae; genus Moringa; species Moringa oleifera. Next base: position 2,005,010 of record JAJFZO010000065.1, read on the forward strand.
TAGATCCGTAGATTTATCAATATTAAATTCGTAAAAAATAACCAAATTCTTGCTGGCAATTAGGTATGATCAAAAAATTTATGAAAAGCCTTTTGCCTCTTTATATTCTTTTTCTACTAGATGTTAGGAATTACTTATACTGCATTACTAATCATAGTATGTATATTGTGAACAGTTGACTTTACTCACTCTTTTTTTTTTCAATCCAAATTTGAAGGGGTGTGACTATGTCACTATTGTCAAATTTAACTAGTATCAATAATCAGGAGTTTTATTTTCTATTCTAATAGAATAAATTCGACTAGATAGTAAACATAAGATAAGTAAGTTGAGAAAATAAAGGAAGGATAAATGAGGGGAACAAATAATTATAAGGACTATTATTCGTCTTCCTAGTCTTTGACACAAGAAAATGATGTGTAAAATTCCTTTTCTTGTGTCGATCTTGTGCCAAAAAGTTTCTTGATCCCATTCGTCAAAGAGTCCTATTCTGAGTTTATATATTTTTTTTCAGGTTTATTAGAACATTTTTTAGATTTACGTATAATTAAATAAAAGTAGTGGACAAACGAAAAAAAAGAGGGAATTTTTTTTGAGAAAATATAACTTCTTCAATTAATTATAAAAAAATTTCAATTTTTTCTATTTTAACGAGATATTAAAATAAATAAGGGTAAGGTTCTACTATTATAGAAAGGATGTGCATGATATCTAATCACTAGAAAAATAAATATATTGTGTCAGCCAGGGAAAGGAAATTAAGTGATTCCTTCTTCCTTCTAACTTTGAAAGTATCGATAGATACTATCGAAGAACAGATGTTCTGAATCAATTAATCAAGTTAATTTTTCAAAAACATCATCAGAAAAACATGAAATGGAGTTTTTTTGAAACATAAAAAAAAGTGGTTTATACGAACAAACTCTTATGATTATTAGGAATTCAACGGGACCCTCATCCTCGAATCAAACAAAGAAAAGAAGAGTTGGGCCCCATTGAGTTCTTACGCTTTCATGTCGACAAGTCAGTTCATCCGATTCCTATAGGGATGAACCCAATCAAGAATATGAATCATAAAAGAAAATACCTATTAAACTGATCACAGGAATACTAGTTGCAGTACCTATTATCTAAAGAGAAATCCTTCCAGTAGTATCATCCATTTATCCCGCTTCCTTCCACATTTCATCAAGTGGTCATGCTAGAAACATAAACAGTCATAGATAATTATGAGATGTGATCCTTTAGAATGGGATAATAAAATTCCTACTATTATTTATTTTATTATTCCACTACTCTATTTTATTCTCTTAATTGAAGAAATAATTGGAAAATAAAATAGTAAGCAAAAAAATGAGTAATAACCCCTAGTAAAGACTAGTACGATTCAATTCAACATTTTGTTCGTTGGGGTTTGATTGTGTCATGGCTCTATAATTCGAATCAAGTTTATCGTTGGATGAACTGCATTGCTGATATTGACCCCAAAAAAGAAACGGTAGGTACAGCTAGTCCATGAATAGCCAACCAGCGCATTGTAAAAATTGGATAGGTTCGATCTATGAGAAAGGGTTATTCAAGCATATCTAAAGAGATAATATGTTTACATATGGATCCCTACGTCGTTACAGTCCATTTAGGATTAGGAATAGGCGTAATCGGACATATTTTTTACATATCTCTCATTATTGGGGACCCTATTCACCTCTTCAGGCTTCTATTGAATCAAGAAATAGGTTTGATTGTCCATCTTTTTGATAATTAATATATTATATATAAGACATCCTCCGGATAATTCAAGTCGAAGCAATTAGATGTCCGACTCGGGCCTATATGACATGACTGATCAATAGAAATACTCCAACACTCCACCTTTGCCATATATTGCATTGATTTATCCTAAATATTTCATTTCAATTGGAATTTGGTTATTCACCATGTACGAGGATCCCCGCTAAGCATCCATGGTTGAATGGTTAAAGCGCCTAACTCATAATTGGTGAATTTATAGTTTCAATTCCTACTGGATGCACACCAATGGGACCCTCTAGTAAGTCTATTGGAATTGGCTCTGTATCAATGGAATCTCATCATATATACATAACGAATTGATGTGGTATATTCATATCATAACATATGAATAGTAAGAACTAGCATTCTTATTAAGACTAGAACTCATAGGGAAGAAAATGGATTTATGGATGAAATCAAATATGCAGTATTTGCAAACAAAAGTATTCGGTTATTGGGGAAAAATCAATATACTTGTAATGTCGAATCAGGATCAACTAGGACAGAAATAAAGCATTGGGTCGAACTCTTCTTTGGTGTCAAGGTAATAGCTATGAATAGTCATTGACTCCCCAGAAAGGGTAGAAGAATGGGACCTATTATGGGACATACAATGCATTACAGACGTATGATCATTACACTTCAAACGGGTTATTCTATTCCACCTCTTAGAAAAAAAAGAACTTAAATTAAAATACTTAATAGTATGGCGATACATTTATAAAAAATTTCTACCCCGAGCACACGCAATAGAGCCGTAGACAGTCAAGTGAAATCCAATCTACGAAATAATTTGATCTATAGACAGCATTGTTATGGTAAAGGCCGTAATGCCAGAGGAATCATTACCGCAAGGCATAGAGGGGGAGGTCATAAGCGTCTATACCGTAAAATCAATTTTCGATGAAATGAAAAAGACATATATGGTAGAATCATAACCATAGAATACGATCCTAATGGAAATGCATACATTTGTCTCATACACTATGGGGATGGTGAGAAGAGATATATTTTACATCTTAAAGGGATTATAATTGGAGATCTCATTGTTTCTGGTACAGAAGTTCCTATAAAAATGGGAAATGCCCTACCTTTGAGTGTGGTTTGAACTATTGATTTACGTAATTAGAAGTAACCAATTAGGTTTAAGATGAAACCTAGAAATCAATCATTGATCCAATTTGAATACCTCTACAGGATAGACCTTAATAGAAAACTGAAGAGTAACAGCAGCAAATGATTGAGTTCAGTAGTTCCTCATATAAAATTATTGATTCTAGAAATATAATAATATGGAGAAGACAAGATTGTTTCAAGCACCGACAGAACCAGAAGCACCCCTTGTTCTAAAGAGATATTCATATTTCATTTGATGGTCAGAGATGAATTGAAAGCTAAGTAGTGGCAACTCTAAAGGTTCCGCGGGGGAAAAATAGAGATGTCTCTTACGTTACCCATAATATGTGGAAGTATCGACGTAATTTCATAGAGTCATTCGATCTGAATGCTACACGAAAAACATAAGCCAGATGATGGAACGGGAAGATCTAGGATCTAAAAGATCATAACATGAGCTATTCGGCAGATTTGGATTCTTATATATCCACTAGTGTGGCATTTCATTGTACGATATATATAAGATCCATCTATATAGATATCATCATCTACATTCAGAAAGCCGTATGCTTTGAAAAAAGCTTGTACAATTTAGGAAGGGGTTTTGATTGATCAAAAAGAAGAATTCACTTCAACCAATATGCCCTTAGGCACGGCCATACATGACATAGAAATCATACTTGGAAAGGGTGGACAATTAGCTAAAGCAGCGGGTGCTGTAGCGAAACTGATTGCAAAAGAGGGAAAATTGGCCACATTAAAATTACCTTATGGAAAGGTCCCTTTGATATCCAAAAACTACTCAACAACAGTCGAACAAGTGGGGAATGTTGGGGTGAACCAGAAAAGTTTGGGTAGAGCCGGATCTAAATGTTGGCTAGGTAAGCGTCCTATAGTAAGAGGAGTAGTTATGAACCTTGTAGACTATCCCCATGGAGGTGGTGAAGGTAGGGCTCCAGTTGGTAGAAAAAAACCCGCAACCCCTTGGGGTTATCCTGCACTTGGAAGAAGAAGTGGAAAAAGAAATAAATATAGTGATAATTTGATTCTTTGTCGTCGTAGTAAATAAGAGAAAAAATATAATTTCTTTCTTCGTCTTAAAAAAAAAAAGGAGTTAATTAACTGTGACACGTTCACTAAAAAAAAATCTTTTTATAGCAAATCATTTATTAAGAAAAATTGATAAGCTTAATAGAAAAGCGAAAATATTAGTTATTATAATTAGTTAATAGTTATTATGGGCGAACGACGGGAATTGAACCGGCGCATGGTGGATTCACAATCCACTGCCTTAATCCACTTGGCTACATCCGCCCCTACTACTTTACCACTACTTTTTTTTATTTAGAAAATTACTTTACCAAAACAAATGAAATGAAAAATGAAAAAAACTGCAATTTCTATATAAGAACAGGCAGACAATTCCAACTTTTTTTAATGTATGTTAAATAATAACTTCACAAAAGATTAGTAAAAGCTTTGAATTACGTAAATCAATAGTTCAAACCGCACTCAAAGGTAGGGCATTTCCCATTTTTATAGGAACTTTTGTACCAGAAACAATGGGATCTCCAATTATAGCCCCTCTGAGATGTAAAATATATCTCTTCTCACCATCCTCATAGTGTATTAGACAAATGTATGCATTTCGATTAGGGTCATATTCTATGGTTACAATTCTACCATATGTCTTTTTCATTTCGTCGAAAATCGATTTTATGGTATAGACGCTTATGACCTCCCCCTCTATGCCTTGCAGTAATGATTCCTCTGGCATTACGACCTTTACCACAATGATGCTATCCATGGATCAAATTGTTTCATGGATTGGATTTCACTTGACTGTCTACAACTTTATTACGTGTGCTCGGGGTAAAATTTTTGTATAAATGTATCGCCATGCTATTAAGTATTTTGATTTAAACTTTTTTTTCTAAGAGGTGGAATAGAATAACCCGGTTGAAGCGTAATGATCATACATCTGCAATGCATTGTATGTCCCATAATAGGTCCCATTCTTCTACCCTTTTCGGGGAGTTGATGACTGTTCATAACTATTACCTTGACACCAAAGAAGAGTTCGACCCAATGCTTTATTTTTGTCCTAGTTGATCCTGATTCGACATTACAAGTATATTGATTTTTCCCCAATAACCGAATACTTTTGTTTGCAAATACAACATATTTGATTCCATCCATAAATCTATTTTCTTCCCTATGAGTTCTAGTCTTAATAAGAACGCTAGTTTTTACTGTTCATATGTTATGATATGAATATATCATACCAATTCGTTATGTATAGATGATGAGATTCCATTGATACAGATCCAATTCCAATAGACTTATTGGAGAGTCCAATTGGCATGCATCCAGTAGGAATTAAACCTACAAATTCGCCAATTATGAGTTGGGCACTTTAACCATTCAGCCATGGATGCTTAGTAGGGATCCTCGTACATGGTGAATAACCAAATTCCAATTGAAATGAAATCTTTACGATAAATCAATGCAATTTAGGAGGAATCAATGAAAGAACATCAATTCAAATCATGGATTTTTGAATTGAGAGAAATATTGAATTGATTCTTTTTAATGAATAGATCCAATCGCAACTTCAAATATGGAATTCAAAGGGATCAAATAGGAAATGATACTCTGAATCATAGAACTATAATGAAATATACGATCAACCAACATTTATTGAATTTGAAAAAGAGTCAGAAGAAATGGTTCGATCCTCTTATTTTTCTTTCTCGAACTGAGAGATCCATAAATCGGGATTCTAATGCATATAGATACAAATGGTCCAATGGGAGCAAGAATTTCTAGGAGCATTTGAAACATTTCATTTTTGAGCAGAAGAGTTGTTTTCAAGTAGTGTTCGATCGATTACGTATTAATCAATACTCGATTGATTAGTCTGAGGTTATTGATAAAAAAGATTTATCTAAGTCACTTCGTTTCTTTTTGTCCAAGTTACTTCTCTTTTTGTCTAACTCACTTCCTTTTTTCTTTGTGAGTTTCGAGAATATCCCCATTTATAGGTCTGAGATCCACATTTATGAATTGAAGGTCCAAATGATCAACTCTACAATCAGTTGTTAGAATCAATAGGTCTTCAAATCGTTAATTTGAAAAAATAAAAACCTTTCTTATTGGATGATCATAGTACTTCTCAAAAATCGAAATTCTTGATTAATAGAGGAATAATATCACCATTTTTGTTCAATAAGATACCAAAGTGGGTGATTGACTCATTCCATATTAGAAAGAATCGCAGAAAATCTTTTGATAACACGAATTCCTATTTCTCAATGATATCTCACGATCAAGACAATTGGCCGAATCCCGTGAAATAATTTCATAGAAGTTCATTGATATCTTCTTTTTATAAAGCAAATCGACTTCAATTCTTGAATAATCCACATCATTTCTGCTTCTATTGTAACAAAAGATTCCCTTTTTATGTGGAAAAGGCCCGTATAAATAATTATGATTTTATGTATGGACAATTCCTCAATATCTTGTTCATTCATAACAAAATATTTTCTTTGTACGGTGGTAAAAAAAAAAACATGCTTTTTTGGAGAGAGATACTATTTCACCTTCACCAATTGAGTCACAAGTATCTAACATATTCATATATAAGGATTTTTCACAAAGTGGTGACGAAAGGTATAACTTGTACAAATCTTTCCATTTTGCAATTTGATCTGATCCATTAGTTCGTAGAGGTATTTACTTGATTGCAGACATTTCTGGAACACCTCTAACAGAGGTAGTCAACTTTGAAAGAACTTGTTGTCAACATCTTTCAGATATGAATTTATCTGATTCATAAGAGAAGAACTTGCATCAGTGTCTCAATTTCAATTCAAACATGGGTTTGATTCACACTTCATATTCTGAGAAATATTTACCATCTGAAAAGAGGAAAAAAGGAGTCTTTGTCTAAAAAAATACATTGAGAAAAGGTAGATGGATAGAACCTTTCAACTAGATAGTGCTTTTTTAACACTCCCAAAATGGAATCTATTCCAAACATATACGTCATGGTTCCTTACTTCAACAGGGTATAAATATCTAAATTTGATATTTTTAGATACTTTTTCAAACCTATTACCGATACTAAGTAGCAGTCAAAAATTTGTATCCATTTTTCATGATATTATGCATGGATCAGATATATCATGGTGAATTCTTCAGAAAAAATTGTGTCTTCCACAATGGAATCTTCTCACGTCCAAAGAAATGATTCATTGAAATAATGAGTCACCATTGATATCGACACATCTGAGATCGCCAAGTTCCTCTATTCAATCCTTTTCCTTCTTCTTGTTGTTGGATATTTCGTTCGTACACATCTTCTCTTTGTTTCCTGAGCCTATAGTGAGTTACAGACAAAGTTCGAAAGGGTCAAATCTTTAATGATTCCATCATACATGATTAAGTTGTGAAAACTTCTGGATAGGTATCCTACATTTGAACTGAATTTTTTATGGTTAAAGAATCTCTTTCTAGTTGCCTTGGAACAATTAGGAGATTCTCTAGAAGAAATATGGGATTCTAGCGGCTACATGCTATGGGGTGGTCATCTCGCTTATGGGGTCAAATCAATATGTTCTAAGAAGAAATATTTGAATATTAATTTCATCGATATCATCGATCTCATAAGTATCATATTAAATCCCATCAATCGAATCACTTTTTCATGAAATACGAGACATCTAAGTCATACAAGTAAAGAGATATATTCATTGATAAGAAAAAGAAAAAACGTGAGCGGTGATTGGATTGATGATAAAATAAAATCTTGGGTCGCGAACAATGATTTGATTGATGATAAAGAAAGAGAATTCTTGGTTAAGTTCTCCACCTTAACAGCAAAAAAAAAAAAAAGACTGATTAAATTCTATTGAGTCTGACTCATAGTGATCATTTATCAAAGAATGACTCTGGTTATCAAATGATTGAATAACCAGGAACAATTTACTTACAATACTTAGTTGACATTCATAAAAAGTATCTAATGAATTTTAAGTTCAACACATCCAGTTTAGTAGAAAGACGGATATTCCTTGCTCATTATTAGACAATCACTTATTCACAAACTTCATGTGGGGCTAATAGTTTTCATTTCTTATCTCATGGAAAACACTTTTTGCTCCGTTTAACCCTATCCCCCTCTAGGGGTATTTTAGTGATAGGCTCTATAGGAACTGGACGATCCTATTTAGTCTAATACCTAATGACAAACTCCTATGTTCCTTTGATTACAGTATTTCTGAACAAGTTCCTAGATAACAAGCCTAAAGGTTTCTTTATTGATGATATCAATATTAATGATAGTAACGATATTGATGCTAGTAACGATATTATGATAGTGACAATATCGATCATGAACTTGATACGGAGTTGGAGCTTCTAACTATGATGAATTCGTTAACTATAGATATGATGTCGAAAATAGATTGATTTTGTATCACCTTTCAATTTGAATTAGCAAAAGCAATGTCTCCTTGCATAATATGGATTCTCAACATTCATGATTTGGATGTGAATGAGTCGAATTACTTATCCCTCAGTCTATTAGTGAACTCTCTTTCCAGCGATTGTGAAAGATGTTCCACTAGAAATATTCATGTTATTGCTTCGACTCATATTCCCCAAAAAGTAGATCCCGCTCTAATAGCCCCAAATAAATTAAATACATGCATTAAGACATGAAGGCTTTTTATTCCACAATAACAAAAGCACTTTTTCACTCTTTCATATATTAGGGGATTTCACTTGGAAAAGAAAATGTTCCATACTAATGGATTTGAGTCAATAACCATGGGTTCCAATGCACGAGATCTTGTAGCACTTACCAATGAGACCCTATCGATTAGTATTACATAGAAGAAATCAATTATAGACACTAATACAATTAGATCTGCTCTTCATAGAAAAACTTGGGATTTGCAATCACAGATAAGATCGATTCAGGATCATGGGATCCTTTTCTATTAGATAGGAAGGGTTGTTGCATAAAATGTACTTCTAAGTAATTGCCCCATAGATCCTATATTTATTTATATGAAGAAGAAATCATGTAACGAAGGGGATTCTTATTTGTACAAATGGTACTTCGAACTTGGAACAAGCATGAAAAAATTAACGATACTTCTTTATCTTTTGAGTTGTTCTGCTGGATCGGTCGCTCAAGACCTTTGGTCTCTACCCAAACCCGATGAAAAAAATGGGATCACTTCTTATGGATTCGTTGAGAATGATTCTGATCTAATTCATGGCCTATTAGAAGTAGAAGGTGCTCTGGTGGGATCCTCATGGACAGAAAAACATTACAGTTAGTTTGATAATGATAGAGTGATATTGCTTCTTCGATCCAAACCAAGGAATCCCTTATATATGATGCAAAATGGATCTTGTTCTATCGTTGATCAAAGATTTCTCTATGAAAAGTACGAATCAGAGTTTGAAGAAGGGGTGGGAAAAGGAATCCTTGACCTGCAACAGATAGAGGAGGATTTATTCAATCACATAGTTTGGGCTCCTAGAATATGGCGCCCTTGGGGCTTTCTATTTGATTGTATCAAAAGGCCCAATGAATTGGGATTTCCCTATTAGGCCAGGTTATCTCAGGGCAAGCAAATCATTTATGATGAAAAGGATGAGCTTCAAGCGAATGATTCATAGTTCTTGCAGAGTGGAACCATGCAGTACCAGACACGAGATAGATCTTCCAAAGAACAAGGCTTTTTTCGATTAAGCCAATTCATTTGGGACCCTGCGGATTCACTCTTTTTCCTATTCAAAGATCAGCCCTTTGTCTATGTGTTTTCACATCAAGAATTCTTTACAAATGAAGAGATGTTGAAAAGGCTTCTTACTTCCCAAACAAATCCTCTTACGTGTATATATAAATGCTGGTTTATTAAAAATACGCAAGAAAAGCACTTCAAATTGTTGATTCATCACCAAAGATGGCTTAGAACCAATAGTTCATTATCTAATAGATTTTTTTGTTCTAATACTCCATCCGAGAGTTCTCAGTATTTATCAAATCTATTCCTATCTAACA
>JAJFZO010000065.1:2020000-2047500 GCA_021397835.1 Moringa oleifera
CTATTTGACCCGAACCTATTCTAAAAAAGTCGAGGCATTTTGAATTGTTTGTTGACACAAACAAAGTCAGGGAAAACCTCTGAAATTATTTCAATATTGGACCTTGGATGTATAATAGTTTTGAATCGAATCTCTTTAGAAAGAAGATCTTTTGTCTTATGGTAGCCTGCTCCAGTCCCCTTACGAAACTTTCGTTATTGGGTTAGCCACACACTTCACATGTTTCTAGTGATTCACATGGCATCATCAAATGATACAAGTCTTGGATAAGAATCTACAACGCACTAGAATGCCCTTGTTGACGATCATTTACTCTGACAGCATCTAGGGTGCCTCGAACAATGTGATATCTCACACCGGGTAAATCTTTAACCCTTCCCCCTCTTACTAAGACTATAGAATGTTCTTGTGAATTATGGCCAATACCAGGTATATAAGCAGTGATTTCAAATCTAGAGATTAATCGCACTCTGGCAATTTTACGTAAGGCAGAGTTTGGTTTTTTTTGGGGCGATAGTGGAAAAGTTGACAGATGAGTCAACCTTACTACTACTCTATAAAACCGTACATGAGATTGTCACCTCATATGGCTCCTCGTTCAATTCTTTCGAAGCCATTGGGTCCTTTTCCTCGTTTAAGAATCTCCTCCCTTCTTCCACTTCGTCTTGAAGAATAACTAGGACAAACTCAGTCATGTTTTCATATTCCAATTGAACACTTTTCATTTTTGATTATTCTCAAAGGAGAAGATTCTTCTTTTTACCAAACATCTGCGGATCCAATCACACGATCTTATAATAAGAACAAAAGATCTTTCTCAATCAATCCCTTTGCCCCTTATTCTTCGAGAATCAGAAAGATACTTTTTCAAGTTTGAATTTGTTCATTTGGAATCTGGGTTCTTCTACTTCATTTTTATTTACTTATTTATTTATTACTTTTTTCTCTTTTCTTTTTTTATTTTTTTTATTTTATTCCCTTCCATCATTCCTTCCTTAAGTCCCATAAGTTTGATCCAATAGAATCTGACCCATTTTCTCATTGAGCGAAGGGTATGAAATAAATTAAATCAGATTGATTTTTTGATCAAAAGCACTATGTGAAATCTTCGGTTTTTTCCTCTTTCTCTATCCCTATCCCATAAGGACAACACTTGAATCAATAGAGAACCTTTGCTTCTATAACTATATGAATCGATTATGAGTCGATATTATTACATTCTAATTCCTTACCGATACCCCTCATTGGATCTCAATTTGACGGGTTAGTGTGAGCTTATCTATGCGGTTATGCACTTTTCTAATAGGAATCCATTTTATTAAAGATCCTGGCTTTCATGCTTTGGTGGCTCTTCGAGATCCTTTCGACGACCTATGTTGTGTTGAAGGGATATCTATATGATTCGATCGATTGCATAAAGCCCACAGTAGCAATGGAATCGGGGAAAGTATACATAAGTATACAGAAAAGACAATTTTTTTCTATTATATTAGTATTACATTAGTATTAGTTAGTGATCTCGGCTCAGTGAGTCCTTTCTTTCATGATTAACTGTTAGCCCCAATCCTACATTTTGTCTCTGTGGACTGAAAAGAAAAGAGGCTCAGTGAGAAGAGAATTGTACCATAGAGTCAAGGAGGTCAACCTCTTTCAAACATACAACATGGATCTTGGCAATGCAATGTAGTTGGGCTTCCATGTTGATCCGAATGAATCATCTTTTTCATGAAGGTAAATCTTTGCCTACTAGGCAAAAGGATAGCAAGTTACAAATTCTGTTTTGGTAGGACATGTATTTCTATTATTATGAAATTCATAAATGAACTTGATGGTAGTTAATCATGGGGTTACCCTTATCCTTTTCGTAGTGACGAATCTTGTATGTGTTCCTAAGAGAAGGAATTTGTCAATTTTTTAGGGTCTTAAAGGGGCATGGAAACACGTAAGAACTTCTAAATGGAAATGGAAAATAGATGTAACTCCAGTTCCTTCGAAAATAGGAAAATCTTTGGCATAAGAAGAAGGGGTCGATCCGTATCATCTTGACTTGGTTATGATTTTTCTATTTTTTTAAGAAAAGAATACCACTTCTCCTACTCGTAGGGACCATGAGATGGAAAGGAAGAACGTGAAATTATTTTTCCTTTCCACAGGGACCAGGAGATTGGATCTGACAGTAAGAAGAATGCTTGGCTCATAAATAACTCATTTCTTGGTCTGTGACCCCCTCAGTCAGTACGAATGCCCCCGATCAGTGCAATGTGATGCGTCTGTTTATCTATCTCTTGACTTGAAATGGGAGCAGGTTTGTAAAAGGATCTTAGAGTGTCTAAGGTTGACCCAGGAAGGTCTCTTAACGCCCTCTTTTTTCTTCTCATCAGAGTTATGTCACAAATGCTTACCCTGGTAAGGAAGAGGGGGGGAGTAAGCACACTTAGAGAGCGCAGGACAATGGAAAGTTGTATGCTGCGTTCGAGAAGGATGAATCACTCTCGAAAAGGAATCTATTAATTCTCTTCTAATTGGTTGGACTGTAGTTGTGATGATTTACTTCATGGGCTAGTTCTCTGGTTCAAGTCCAGGATGGCCCAGCTGCGCCAAGGTTTAAATTCTGTAAAGATGAATAAAAAGGTTTATATAAAAAAGATGCTATAAATATTTCGAAATAAGATGTACTGACTAAAAAAGTTGCATCTGTTAAAAATTCATACCAATTAGTTTTGTTTTTTGAATTTTGATGTAAAGAGTTTATAGAAGGAGTTAACAATTTTGATAATATACCAAAATCTATTCCTTCTTGAGTAAAAGGAATTCTTATGGCTCCAACAAACAAAGTAAATATAACCAATACAAGCATAGGAAATAGGATAGTATTGTTCGATTCATGGGGATAAGACAAAGTCGTCTTAACGCCAAAATGAGTAATAGTAATAAAAGTTCTATTTCTTACATTACTAACAATTTTATGCGCCTTTTTCCATCAAAAAAGAAGCTCTTTTGGTATTATTCATTGTTAATAAAGGCACTAAACGAAAATTTCTGTTAATCCTTTTTGTTTTTTTTTAACCCCATAGAGCTATTGAATAGAAAGAGGTACTTTTTTTTCCACTGTAATTTTAAAAATGAATGTTTAGATGTCCTTCAAAAGTAAGTAAATATATCCAAAACATATAAAATGCGGTTAATCCGACTGTGGAACAAGCTATTACTGCAAAAATCGGTGAATACAACCAGCTATCATTAATAATTTCATCTTTGGACCAAAAACAAGCAAAGGGGGAAAACCACAAAGAGAAAAGCACCTAATAAAAAAGTAGTTTTTGTAATTGGCACATGCTTTCTTAAACCACCCATAAGAACTATATTCTGGCTTTTAACTGGAGAATATCCAACAATAGCTTCCATTGAATGAATAATTGATCTGGATCCTAAAAATAACAATGCTTTTGAATAAGCATGAGTAATCAAATGAAATAAAGCAGCTCGATAAGACCCTGTACCTAGAGCTAAAATCATATAACCCAATTGAGACATTATAGAATAGGCTAAGCTTATCTTAATATCTTTTTTAGCAAGGGCTAAAGTAGCTCCTAATAGTATTTTTATTATACCTATCAAAGAAATTAGATACATTATGTAAGGTATGACTATGAGAAGAGGAAGAAGCTAGGCTACAAGAAAAATTCCTGTCGCTACCATAGCAGTAACATGTATAAGAGTCGAAATAGGAGTAGGACCTTCCATGGCATCAGGTAACCATACATGAAGGGGGAATTGTGCGGATTTAGCAATTGGGCCTGCAAATAATAGAAAAGCACAAAAAATAAGGAATAAAAAATTGATTTGATTTTTATAAATCAAGTTATTGAATATTTTGAACAATTCCTGAAATTCAAAACTACTTGATATCCAATAAAGGCCTAAGATTCCTAATAATAAACCAAAATTCCCTACACGATTAGTTACAAAGGCTTTTTGACAAGCATTCGCTGCAATAGGTCATGTGAACTAAAAACCTATTAATAAATAAGAACACATTCCAACTAATTCCCAGAAAATATAAACTTGTATCAAATTAGAACTAGTAACTAATCCCAACATTGAAGTACTGAAAAAACTCATATAAGCAAAACATATCAAATACCCTTGATCATGAGACATATAATTGTCACTATAAATAAGAACAAAAATTTCACCAGTAGTGATTAATATTGACATAATAGAAGTAAGTGTATCAATAAAGTGGCCGAACTCGAAAGAGAATTCATTATTTATGGTCCAAGACCATACATATTGGTAGGTGGAACTTGGAGTTATTTTTCGAATAGCTAGATCGACTAAAAAAATTATAACTATACTTAACAATAAAATACTAAAAAATGACCACATACAGCGAAGATTCTTTGTTGCTGTCAAAAAAAGTAGAAGTCTCATTCCTAGTAAAGTATGAACCAGAAGTGGAATGAAAGGTATGATCCATGAATATTGATATGTGTGTTCCATAAAAAAAACTTTTTTTATTTTATTCTTAATTAATTATTCATTATTTCTGACTCACCAGTTCTTATCTCAAAGGAAAAAATAAAAAAATCAAGATATTTCAAACTTAAATGAAAATTTTTTCTATTCGAAATTAGTCTCAATCAAATACTTCAAAATCAAGAAATTAGAAGTTGTTAAATGATATGACTAAGTTACTATTAAAAAAATAAAAAAATAAAATAATTACTTTTTATTAAGTTTATTAAGCAAGATCTTTATGAAAATATAGAAAAATTCAACTATTATTCCAATCCAATAATTTATATACATATATCAAAAATAGAATAAAGATTTACACTACAAACAAAAATGTACTTAATATGAATCATAATTATAGGATGAACCAAAGCTTTATCCAATAAAGAAACTAGTTATTTTAGTTTGTTATCCTTAACTAGTTCATTGTGGAATTGATTGATTGTCTTCCATTACAATAAATGACACTTATGCTTGTAAGAAAGAATATTCTATTTTTTTTTTTAGATATGAACTTAATTTTTTTTTACAAAATCGTGTATCGATTAACTAAACTACTAGTTTGATTCGAATTTGAAAATTTAAATTAGGTGTACTTTTTCTTCGAGTTTGATTGATTAATAAAAAAAATAAAAATTTTTTATTAGACAAAACATAAAAAAGGGTTCTTAAATTTTTTGATGTTTTTTTCCTGTCTAAATATAAATAGAAATGTAGCACGACAAAAATAGATAGAGATGGATGGAAAGAGAAAAGAAAGAATTTTTTATTTTTTCATCAACTTCAACCAATTTGACTTATATTATATAGGATAGTGTATTCTATAGATTTGAATGGGGATCTGAAACTTACGAATAAATATAAATTTTTCTTTCTTTCGGCTATTGTAATGGACTAGAAATAAAAAAAAATCCTCTATCATATTGTTTTTTTCTTTTTTTTTTCCTTTGTTCCAGTAATGGAATATTTTATGCTATTTTTACACATGTGTTTAGAGTTTTTGTTTTAGAGATAATATATATAATCTAAAGAAAAAAATAAAATAAATATAAATAGAAAGAAGGAATAGGAAAGAACGATTCGTTTTAAACAATAGAAGTCTTTCACATCCAACTACAGCATTGAATAACCTTTTTCGTTTTTGAATGGCAATTCTAAAAAAAAAAAAACATACTTCTATATCAAAAAAGCATATTCGTAAAAATATTTGGAAAAAGAAGGGATATTGGGCAGCGTTGAAAGCTTTTTCATTAATGAAATATCTTTCTACAAGGAATTCAAAAAGTTTATTTGTACGACAAATAAATAAAACTAAATAAAAAAATTAAACTAATCTGAATCGACCTAACTCGAAAAGCTAATTTTTTTAGAATATAGAAGTAATGAGTATAAAAGGAATGATTTCTATTCCCTAGTGTTTTGAACTCATCGATTTTTTTCTACTAAATTATAAAATAATAAAAGGTCGCCTTTTTTAAAATAAAATAAAGAGAAGGTATAAGGTTTCACCCTTTTTCTAATATGTTTTTTTTTTCATTTTCGAGATGGGGATTCTTGTTTTCCCCATCGCACACTTGTTAGAATAATAAAAATAAAAAGTTTTTACATTTCTTTTTTTCTACTATAGAAGAAGAAATAAAGATCTTTAGTCAAAATCAATAGGTTTAGATTGTTGAAATTAATTGATTAAATTTAAATCTTGTAACTCTTAGAACTTTCTAAATCATTATTTTTCTGAATCATTATATATTCCTTGCTTGAAACCCAATTGATAAAAGCACCTTTTAAAATTTAGTGGTGGCTATTATATACGAATAATATATCATTTTTAAGTGATCAGAAAACTCCTATATTTGTATAGGAAGATCAATCAAGATATATATCTTTACAATTATTATTCTAATTTAGATTTTAAAAGTATTTTTTTGGAAGTATGAATTACTATAGAAATCAAAACTTTATTTTTTATAATATATCCCCCCCCATGCCTAATTAGTTTGATAAATTCAAACACAAATTAACAACGAAAACCCCTAAGAATTAATACAAAGCTATGCAAATTACATAAACCTCTTTTAATTTAAATTGTTGGATGTTTGCTAAAATTCTGATCCATAAAATTCATATTTTTTTATTTTATTCATTCAATTCATAAAAAATAGTTTTATAGATTTTTAAATTTATATTAAATAATTAACAAATGAAAATAAAATGATAAATTTTTTTTTGAATTCTATCTCTAGATTGAAGCCACAACTATTTAGTTACAATAGTTCTATTTTAGGAAAAAACATAAACTACAAAAACTTCTCTTATTAAGTTATAAACTCTTAACTTAAAAAACTTTAAAAAAGAGAGAGAATTAGATTATTATTATTATAAAGGCTTAATGTTGGATTTGCACCTTCAAATCCTTTTTTAAATGAGTTTTTTTTTTCATCAAATCTTTCCTAAATTCCATTGAATTTGAATCAAGTCTTTCAATCTCGACGATTGAATAAAAAAGGTTATTATGATTTTGAACAAGCCGCTATGGTGAAATTGGTAGACAAGTTGCTCTTAGGAAGCAGTGCTAGAGCATCTCGATTCGAGTTCGAGTAGCAGCATAGCATCTTCTAAAAGAGATAGAAGAAGTTCTATAATGAATTAAATTCCTGATTTCAATTCGATATAATTGGAGGACCCCCACTTTTTTTTTTATGATTTTTTCAACCTTAGAGCATATATTAACTCATATGTCTTTTTCAGTCGTTTCAATTGTAATTACATTTTTTTTTAACCTTATTAGTTGATAAAATGATAGAACTATATGATTCATCAGAAAAGGGCATGATAGTTACCTTTTTTTGTATAACAGGATTATTAGCCACTCGTTGGATTTATTCGGGCCTTTCCCCATTAAGTAATTTATATGAATCATTAATCTTTCTTTCATGGAGTTTCTCCACTATTCATATGCTTTTTTATTTTAATAAAAAGCATAAAAATCATTTAAACGTAATAACTACACCAAGTGCTATTTTTACCTAAGGTTTTACTACTTTGTGTCTTTCAAAGAAAATGCCACAATCTGTAATATTAGTACCCACTCTCCAATCCTAATGGTTAATGATGCACGTAAGTATGATGGTATTAGGCTATGCCGCCTTCTTATGTGGATCATTATTATCAGTAGCTCTTCTAGTCATTACATTTTGCAAAGTCATAAAATTTTTTGGTAAAAGTAATAATTTCTTAAATGAGTCATTTTCCTTTGGTAAAATTCAATACATGAATGAAAGAGGCAATATTTTACTAAACACTTATTTTCTTTCTTCTCGAAATTGTTACAGGTATCGATTGATTCAACAATTAGATCATTTGAGTTATTGTATTACTAGTCTTGGGTTTATTTTTTTAACCATAGGCATTCTTTTAGGAGTAATATAGGCAAATGAGGCATAGGGATCATATTGGAATTGGGACCCAAAAGAAACTTGAGCCTTTATTACTTGGACCATATTCGCGAATTATTTACATATTCGAAGAAATATCAATTTGGGAAATATAAATTCTGCAATTGTGTCTTCTATGGGCTTTCTTATAATTTAGATATGCTATTTTGGGGTCAATCTATTAGGACTAGGTTTACATAGTTATGGTTCATTTATATTAACATCTAATTGAATTGAAGAAAGAGACTAACAAATATAAAATATGAGATAGTGTGTATATATATATATATATAAGTAAGAAAATTGAGTGTAAGATGTCAAGAACCTTTTGAATCACTACACTACTTGATTCAAAAGGTTCTAGTAAACACCAAGCATGTCTGGTTACAATTCAATTTCATTTTTTTTTAATCATGAAAACTATCTATAAAAATAATTAGATAGAATAGCTTCGACCTTGTCACTTTATAATGAGAGAACGAAATCCGGATAAATACCAATAACTTTTACGGGTAGAAAAATAGAGATCGAAACAAATAACTCTCGTGGTCTTGAATAAAAAAAATACAAGTTTGGGTCATTAATTAGCTTGTATCCATATAACATTTGGCGTGACATAGATAATGAATAAATAGGAGTTAATATCATTCCAATTGCCATTACAAAAGTAATTAGTATTTTTGGCATTAAAAAATATTTTCGGCCAGTAATTATTTCAAAAAATACTATCAATTCTACAATAAAACCACTCATGCTCGGTAATGCAAGGGAAGCCATCGATAAGATACTGAACATTATAAATATTTTTGGAATTGAGATAGCCATTCCACCCATTTCATCGAGATAAACAAGACGTATTCTATCATAACTCGTTCTTGCCAACAAAAAAAGTGCAGGGCCAATAAATTCATGAGAGACTATATGTAAAATGGCTCCATTGAGTCCTGGATCGGTTATAGAACCAATTCCTATAATTATGAAACACATATGAGATACGGAAGAATAGGCTATTCTTTTTTTCTAAATTATGTTGATCAGGAGATGTTGAAACTGCATAAATTATTTGAATTGTACTTACGACCAACAACCAGGGAGAAAATATAGAATGAGCATAGGGTAACAATTCCATATTGATTCGAACCAACCCATATGCTCTCATTTTTAATAAGATTTCGACGAGAAGCATACAAGTACTATAATGTGCCTCTCCATGAGTGTCTAGTAGCCATGTATGTAAGGGCACAATCGGTGATTTGATGGAAAAAGCAATAAGAAATCCAATATAAAATATTATTTCAAAATTTAATACGATTGATTTGTTAATATTTCAAAATTTAATGTTGGTTCATTGGAACCATATAAATCAATACCCAAAACTCCTATTAATAAAAAAACAGAACTTCCTGCAGTGTACAAAAATAAATTTTATAGCTGAATACAGATGTTTCTTTCCTCCCCAGATGGATAGAAGTAGATAAACTGGAATTAATTCTAACTCCCACATGATGAAAAAAAGTAAAAGGTCCTGAGAAAAAAATGATCCTATTTGACCGCTGTACATTGCTAAATCAAAAAATGGAATAATCAGGAATCTTGAGTAACTGGCCGAGTCGCTAAGGTAGCTAAGGTAGTGATAAATCCCGTCAGTAAAATAAGACCTATAGAAAGTTCATATATTCCTAATCTCCAGTAAAAATAAAAAAAATTAATCCATTTATAATCTTCCATCAACTGAATCAACGGATCGACCAATTGGAAATGATAACAAAATGCATAGGTTGTTAGAAGGAGTTCTAAGACACATATAGATATTATATACCACCTAATTACCTTATTTCCTCTATGAGGGAGAAAAAAAGTTAAAGAACCTGTAGATATGGGCAAAACTATAATTATTGTTAACCAAGGAAAACAATTCGTGGTAAAGACAAGATACACTTAGAACAAAAACTCGTACTCGAAAAAAATATTCTATTTTTTTCGAGTACGGGTTTTTATCAGTAAAAAAAATCAAATGTATTCAAGTGAGGTTTTCTGGAACGTATTAATGAGCTAGACCCATGCTTTGAGTTGTTTCATGCCATAAATAAACTTAAACGCTCAAGAAATCTGTTGGATAGACGGATTCACATCTCTTACAACCAACACAGTCCTTTATTCTTGGAGCAGAAGCTATTTGCTTAGCTTTACATCCGTCCCAAGGTATCATTTCTAATATATCTATGGGGCAGGCTCGAACACATTGAGAACATCCTACACATGTATCATAAATTTTTACTGAATATGACATAGGATCTATAAATTTTTGAATATCATAAATTTTCAATCTAGTAAACTTGTAAATGAATCATATATTTAAAGACTAGATAAATCAATAATTTACTTTACCAGTAATTTTTCTAATCAACTTATTTCTGGATCAACTCATAAGAGAGGGCCAAGATACTTTAATTTCTGACGTTTTCACAAATATGACCTATTAAACGAATTATACATGTTAATTTAAATTTATGAATATTATCTTAATGTTACTTATTTAACAAAGTCTATTGGTTGATACGAGTGGATTTTGTGTTACGATAAATTGACAAAACAATAACTAATTCAATAGCTGCTTCGACGGCTGTAATTTCTATAACGATAAAATTGAGAAAATATCCCCTTTTAATTGGCGATTATCAAAAAAATCAAAAAATGTTACGAAATTTATATTAACCACATTCAGGATAAGTTCAAGACACATAAGAGCCCTAACCATATTTCGACTCGTAATCAATCCATAAATACCATAGAAAATAAATAGGCACTCAAAACAAGTACATGTTCGAGTATCATTGACCAACTCTTTATAAATGTTATAAATTTCTATTTAGTTCAATATGACCAATACAATAATTCAACGAATTCGATTGACTAGAATATAACAATTACAGATCAAAAGAATATATTGGTAATAGATCGAATAAAATAATTAATTTCTATTTTTGACATAAATAGTAGTCAAATAGAATTGAAGGGAAATGGGTGTGATAACACAAAAAAAAAAAAAAGTTTTGTTTGGATTGCTCTTTCTAATTAGAAAGATTTATTACTAACGAGCCATGGCAATTGCACCTATCAAAGCAACTAAAACAATTATCGAAATGAGTTCAAATGGAAGAAAAAAATCTGTTGATAAATGAATTCCAATTTGTTGACTACTCCTTATCAAATCTTGCTCTAGAATCTGGTTTAATCTTGTAGTCCAAATAACCTCATACCATAACGTATCTAGAATAGTAGTAATTAACAAAAGAAAAATACTTGTATAAACTAACAAAGTAATCCTATTCCCAACCATCCACGGATCAAAATCTGTGTAATATTCTGAACCATTCATGAACATCACTGCAAATATGATTAAAACATTTATGGCCCCTACGTAAATAAGGAGCTGTTCAGCAGCTACAAAATGAGAATTTGATAGAATATAGAATAAGGATATACAAACAAGAACAAATCCCAATGAAAAGGTAGAAAAAATTAGGTTGGTAAGTAATACCACTCCCAGACCTCCTAATATAAGACTTGATCCTATAAAGACTAAAAGTAAATCATGTATTGGCCCAGGCAAATTCATTAGATGTGAAAAAAGAGATAAATAAATCAAAGGGTAAAAATAAAGCACCTTTCTCTCAATAAGAATAGTGCGATCCGAGGTTTGAAATTGGAGAGAAGGGATTTCATAATTGGGGTTTTGGTTTTGAATAAGACGACCTTTTCATTTTTCATTTTTTTCTTTTTCATATTGAAAAAGTAGTAAGAATGAGAGGTGTTAAGCTTTTTATCATCTTGATGTCGAGCTATTTTTTCGCAAGACCTCCCTAACAGTATCGTCACCACAGTAGAGTTTAACCACCAAGTTCAGGATGGATTGATGTTGTTCCTCTACGCCTAGGACACCAGAATGTCAAACCATGAACGAAGAAAGGCATGCGAGAAAAGCATATTGGCTAGTGATTGTGAGGCTCCAATTCTTAATTGGTGGGAACACCAAAGGCCTCCGTCCTTCCATCACTTGGATAGATAGAGAGGTAGGGTAAAGCTTTTGGTTTTTTCATGTTGTCAAAGAGTTGAACAATGGTTTTTTTTTCATGTTGTAAAGAGTTGAAGAATGAAAATAGATGGTGAGTGCCTAATCAAATTGATCGGGTCATGTAGGAACAAGGTTTAAGTCTACCGGTCTATTAGGATGCCTTAGCTGCATACATCACTACACTTCCACTTGATATCTATCATAATGATAAACAGCTCATCTCGCCATGACCTTCTCTTGAATTCTCAAAACTTCTGTCACTCCATCCCCACAGGGGTAGAGAACCCGTTGCTATCTCGGTTGTGCTACCGGAGGCTCTAAGGAAGTCAAAATAGGAGAGCACTCATCTTGCAGTAGGCTTACTACTTATTTGCTTTGAACGATTATCTGCTCTACACTTGGCTACCCATCGTTTACCGTGGGCACGATAACTGGTATACTAGAGGTGCGTCCTTCTTGGTACTCTCGTACTAGGGAAAGGTCCTCTCAATGCTCTAACGCCTACACTAGATATGGACCGAACTATCTCACGACATTCTGAACCTAGCTCACGTACCGCTTTAATGGGCGAACAGCCTAACCCTTAGAACATACTATAGCCTCAAATGGCGAAAAGCCGACAGCGAGGTGCCAAACCTTCCTGTTGATGTGAGCTCTTAGGGAAGATCAGCTTGTTATCCTTAGAGTAACTTTTATCCATTGAGCGATGGCCCTTCCACTCGGCACCATCGGATCACTAAGGCTGACTTTCATCCTTACTCGATGGGTGGGTCTTGTAGTCAAGTTCCCTTCTGCCTTTGCACTCGAGGGCCAATCTCCGTCCGGCCCAACAAAACCTTTGCATGCCTCTGTTACCTTTTGAGAGGCCTACGCCCCATAGAAACTGTCAACCTGAGATTGTCCCTTAGCCTGTAGGTCCTGACACAAGGTTAGAATTCTAGCTCTTCCAAAGTGGTCTCTCACTAATGACTCGAGCCCCCCGGAAGGAGGCCTTCTTCGCCTTCAACCTAAGCTGCGCAGGAAAAGCCCAAAGCCAATCCTAGGGAACAGTGAAGCTTCATAGGGTCTTTTTGTCCAGGTGCGGGTAGTCGACATCTTCACAGACATGTCTATTTTACCAAGCCTCTTTCTAAGACAGTGCCCAGATTATTATGCCTTTCGTGCAGGTCAAAACTTACCCAACAAGAAATTTCACTACCTTAGGACCATTATAGTTATGGCTACTATTCACCGAGGCTTCGATTGTTGGCTCCCCTGTCATCAGGTCACCAACTTCCTTGATCTTTCGGCACTTGGCAAACGTTAGCCACCCATACATGGTCTTATGACTTTGTGGAGACCTGTGTTTTTAGTAAACAATTGCCCGGACCTGGTCACTATGACCCTTTTTGTGAAGAGGCACCCCTTCTCCCAAAGTTGCAGGGCTATTTTGCTGAGTTCCTTAGAGAGAGTTGTCTCACGCCCTTAAGTATTCTCTACCTACCAACTTGTGTCAGTTTCGGGTACAGGTACCTTTTTGTTGAAGGTTGTTCGAGCTTTCCTTGGGAGTATAGCATGGCTTACTTTAGCACCATAGTGCCTGGTACTCGAACATTGGCTCGAGGCATTTTTTCTACCCCTTCTTACCCTGAAAAAGTAAGGGCACCTTGCGTCCTTGTATCGATAACCATCTTTTGGCTAAACTAGCCTCCTCCGTCCCTCGGGACTAAAAAGGGGTAGTACAAGAATATTCATATGTTGTCTATCGACTACGCCTTTTGACCTGATCTTAGGCCCTGCTTACCCTCCGTGGATAAACCTTGCAGAGGAACCTTTGGGTTTTCGGGGCATTAGATTCTCACCCATGTTTGTATTACTCAAGCTGACATTCTTGATTCTGCTTTGTCCACCCCTGCTCACACAGGTGCTTCCCTCTAAGGTGGAACGCTCCCCTACCGATGCATTTTTACATCCCACAGCTGCGGCAGATCGCTTAGCCCCATTCATCTTCGACGCAAGAGCTCTCGATCAGTGAGCTATTACGCACTCTTTTAAGGGTGGCTACTTCTAGGTAAACCTTCTGGCTGTCTCTGCACCCTTACCTCCTTTATCACTGAGCGGTCATTTAAGGGCCTTAGCTGGTGATCCAGCTATTTCCCTCTCAATGATGAAGCTTATCCCCCATCATCTCACTGGCTGACCTTGACCCCTGTTATTTTGAGGTCATATCTAGTATTTAAAGTTTGCCTCGATTTGGTACCGCTCTCGTGGCCTGCACCAAAATAGTGCTTTACCCCTAGATGTCCAGTCAACTGTTGCGCCTCAACGCATTTCAGGGAGAACCAGCTAGCTTTGGGTTTGAGTGGCATTTCATCCCTAACCACAACTCATCCGCTGATTCTTCAACATCAATCGGTTTAGACCTCCACTTAGTTTCACCGAAGCTTCATCATGATCATGGATAGATTACCCAAGATCGAGTCCATAAGCAGTGACAATTGCCCTATGAAGACTCGCTTTCGCTACGGCTCCGATGGGTTCCATTAACCAAGCCATTGCCTATGAGTTGCCAACTCATTCTTCAACACGCACGCTATCAGAGCCCTGGGCTTCTCCCACTGCTTGGGAGCTTATGGTTTCATGTTCTATTTCACTCCCCTATGGGAGTTCTTTTCACCTTTCGCTCGCGGTACTACTTCACTATCGGTCACCCAAGAGTATTTAGCCTTACAAGCTGGTCCTTGCTGATTCACACGGGATTCCATGTGCCCCATGCTACTTGGGTTAGAGTGTAAGCTAATGATGCTTTCAGCTACTAGAGTCTAGCCATCTAGGGTGCAGCACTCAATCGCTTCGCCTAGCAGCATGACACTTTTATTGCTCTCCTACAACCTCGTTTTCACAGTTTAGACTGCTCCCATTTCGCTCGTCGCTATTATGGGAATTGCTTTTGCTTTCTTTTCCTCTATCTACTAAGATGTTTCAGTTAACTAGGTTATCTCTTGCTTGCCCATGGATTCAGCAACAGTTTGAAAGGTTGACTTATTCGGGAATCTCTGGATCTACGCTTATTTTCAACTCCCCAAAGCATTTCGTCTCTTACTACGCCCTCCCTTGTCTCTGGGTGCTTAGGTGTCCACCGTAAGCCTTTCCTCGTTTGAACCTCGCCCTTAACTTTAAGGCTATGCCATTCTAAGGTGCTGTTAAAGGGAAGAATCTTATCTTATCAACGTCCATGAATGAGAAATCATAGATCGAACTGTCGAATCGAAAAAATTGGGTGCTATCATATAGCTTTATAGTGGCTAAGTTTACGAGTTAGAAATGAGTGGAGTCGAACCATTAACATCCGCCATCGGGTAAACCACCACCTATCAAACCCCAGACTGATTCTATCATAGAGGCCAACGATAGACAATAACTCCCCTCCGAACACAACTTACAACTTTCATCGTACTATGCTCTCCAAAGAGCAACTATTCTCAAAATCTAAAAATGTGCCAAGTTGGAATCCCATTCTAACTAAGGATTCTTGTGGTTCCAGAGGATCCAGCTATAGGAGAACTAGGAACGAAGAGCTTTCCCCCTTTTTTCGCCCTGACTCTTTCGAATGCTGATTTTAAGAATGAGTGATTGCCCTTTTTCGACCCTTACTGCCCAACCTGAGAGTGGACAGCTAATGCATGCCACTTATTGAACAGGGTATGGTCGGTCCGCGACCATTGGATACCGAAGGCGTCCTTGGGGTGATCTTGTAGTTCATATAGGGTAGAGACGATGGGGTCGGTCCATGGATTTTCCTTCCTTTTGCCGCATTTCGCTCAAAGGGTTGAAAGGAGATAGTGCATGAAGTTGTTCGCAAGGGCCAACTTGATCCTTTTCCCCAGGGATCCCAGATGAGGGAACCCTAGTAGAGCTGCCGACTCCAACTACTGTCCATGTACGATCCATACTAGATCTGACCAACTGACCATCCTACCTCCTCTACATTCTTGATAGCCCATCTTTGTCTTAGTAGAGTCTTTCAGTGGCATGTTTCGGTCCTCTTCCCCATTACTTAGAAAAAGTGAGCTATCGGTTCAAGTACAAGATACTATCATTACTGCCAGGACAATTAGACACCCAACCCGTAATTGCATTAATCTAATTACAATAGCAGAGCTCTACCAGCTGAGCTATATCCCCCCCTCCCAAGCCAAATGGAGCATGCATTAAGCAGTCAGATGGTCCTTTTATTCTTTTCCTTGGCGCAGCTGGGCCATCCTGGACTTAAACCAGAGACCTCGCTCGTGAAATAAATCATCGCACCTACGGTCTAACCAATTAGGAGAGAATCAATAGATTCCTTTTCGGAAGCGATTCATCTTTCCTAAATGTAGCATACAACTCTCCGTTTTACTGCACTCTCTAAGTGTGCTTGTTTCCCCTCTTCTTCCTTACCATGGCAGGTATTTATGAAATAACTCCAATGAGAAGAAAAAAGAAGGCGTTAAGAGACCCTTATGGATCAACCCTAGACACTCTAAAATTCTTTTCCAAACCTGCTCCCATTTTGAGTCAAGAGATAGTTTAGATAAATAGACACGTCCCATTACACTGATCGGCGGTATTCGTAGTGACTGAAGGGGTCAAAGACCAAGAAGTGAGTTATTTATCAGCCAAGCATTCTTCTTATGGCTAGATCCAATCTCCTGGTCCCTATGAAAAGGAGAAAGAATTTCACATTCTTCCTTTTGGGAATGAAGGAAGTGTAATAACCTATTGATTGCAGCTTTTTCTAGACCTTTGAGAAAAGCATGAAAAAAAAAAAGCTCGAATGGTACAATCCCTCCGTCAACCCAGAATGAAAGGGGTGATCTCGTAGTTCTTGGTCTGTGAAGATACGTTGTTAGGTACTCTATTTTATTTTCCCATTTTCACATTTAAATTATGTATTAGATGTACTAATACCTTACCCATCCATCTGGAAATCTTGGTTTAATCCCTTCGTTACTGGATAAAAAACGCCTCTTCTTTGCATTTATTACGGTTCTGTCTCTACAAGTATTGTAATTGGAGGAGTCTTATTACTCTAAAGAAATCTTTTTTTAATCCAAGGTTTTTCTTGTTCTTATATAATTCTCATGTATGTGAATACGAATCCATCTTATTTTTTCTTCGCAACCAATCTTCTCGTTTACGATCAACATCTTCTAGAGTCTTTCTTAAGCACATTTTTTTGTATGGAAAAATAGAACATCATATAAAAACACATCTTATAAAAAACTTCGTTAATGGTTTTCAGGACATTTTATGCTTGTTCAAGGATCCTTTCATGCATTATGTTAGATATCAAGGAAAATCCATTTTGGCTTCAAAAGATACGCCTCTTCTGATGATAAATAGAAATATTACTTTGTCAATTTATGGCAATGTAATTATTATGTGCGGTCTCAATCACAAAGGGTCTGTATAAACCAATTATCCAAAGATTATATACACTTTCTAGGCTATTTTTCAAGTTTGCGATTTAATCCGTTAGTGGTATGAAGCCAAATGCTAAAAAACTCATTTATAATAGATAATGCCATAAAGAAGTTCGATACAAAAATTTCAATTATTCCTATGATTTGATCATTGGCTAAAGTAAGATTTTGTAATACATTAGGGCATTCCATTAGTAAACCGACCTGGGTCGATTCATCAGATTCTGATATTATTGACCGATTTGTGCGTATATGTAGAAATCTTTCTCATTATCACAGCGGATCCTCAAAAAAAAAAAAAATTTTGTATCGAATAAAATATATACTTTAACTTTCTTTTGTTAAAACTTTGGCTCGTAAACACAAAAGCAATGTACGCGCTTTTTTGAAAAGGTTAGGTTCAAACTTTTTGGAAGAATTCTTTACGGAGGAAGACCAAGTTCTTTCTTTTATCTTTCTAAGAGCTTATTCTACTTCGCGAAAGTTATATAGAGGGCGTATTTGGTAATTGGATATTATTTGTATCAATGACTTGGTCAATCATGAATGATTTGGTTATTGGACCATATAGTGTAAATGGAAATTTTTCATAAATGATAAAAAGATAACAAAAAAATGCATTCATTTCTATTACTATTATTAAATGTTCATACAGTAAGAATAAGAAAGGAAGAATAAGGTTGATTAATTGAGTATTCAATTTTAATTCCATTTAGGGAAGAAACTGAATTTTCTATGTATACATAGAGAAAGCTGTGTGCAATGAAAAATGCAAGCATGGTTTGGGGAGGGATTTTGTTACCTTTACCTATACCTATTTTGTTTCATTTTAACAAATAAATTATCTACTCCATCCAACTAGTTCCAGGTTTGAATCCTAGGCAACCTATTACATTGTTACCATCTTGTCGAAATGGTATTCATATAAAAAATGTATGGATATAAATCTGCATTCCACTTTTGTTTTGTAACTCACTTCATTCATTTAAAAAAAAAAGATTCTGAGGAATCTAGATAGATAAGATCATAGATATATATTTGACATTGGTTGACATGGGTATATAAGTCATGTTATACTGTTTAATAACAAGCTCTCATATTTCTATTTCTAGAGAATTTGTGTGCTTGGGAGTCCTTGATGATTAAATAAACTAAGATTTTACAATGACTGCAATTTAAGAGAGATATGAAAGAGAAAGCCTATGGGGTCGCTTCTGTAACTGGATAACCAGCACTGAAAACCATCTTTACATTGGATTGTTTGGTGTTTTGATGATCCCTACCTTATTGACCGTAACTTCAGTATTTATTATCGCATTCATTGTAGCTCCTTTTGTAGATATTGATGGTATTCGCGAACCTGTTTCTGGATCTCTACTTTATGGAAACAATATTATTTTCGGTGCCAGTATTACTACTTTTGCAACTATAGGTTTGCACTTTTACTTGATTTGGGAAGCCGTATCTGTTGATGAATTATATAACGACGGTCCTTATGAGCTAATTGTTCTACACTTCTTACTTGGTGTAGCTTGTTACATGGGTCGTGAGTGGGAACTTAGTTTCCGTCTAGGTATGTGCCCTTGGATTGCTGTTGCATATTCAGCTCCTGTTGCAGTTGTTATCACTGTTTTCTTTATCTATCCAATTGGTCAAGGAAGCTTTTCTGATGGTATGCCTCTAGGAATCTCTCGTACTTTTAATTTTATGATTGGATTCCAGGTTGAGCATAACATTTTTATGCACCCATTTCACATGTTAGGTATAGCTGGTGTATTCGACGGCTCCCTATTCAATGTTATGCATGGTTCCTTGGTAACTTCTAGTTTGATCAGGGAAAGCATAAAACATGAATCTGCTAATGAAGGTTACAAATTCGATCGAGAGGAGGAAACTTATAATATCGTAGCTGCTCATAGTTATTTTGGCCGATTGATCTTCCAATATGCTAGTTTTAATAACTATCATTCTTTACATTTCTTTTTAGCGGCTTGCCTTGTAGTAGGTATCTGGTTCACTGCTATAGGTATTAGCACTATGGCTTTCAACCTAAATGGTTTCAATTTCAACCAATCTGTAGTTGATAGTCAAGTTCATGTAATTAATACTTGGGCTGATATTATTAACCGTGCTAACCATGGTATGAAAGTTATGCATGAACGTAATGCTCATAACTTCCCTCTAGACCTAGCTGCTATTGAAGCTCTATCTACAAATGGATAAGACTTTGATTTGGTCTTAATATAGACCTGTTTTTGAAAATAAAAGAGCAATAATCAACTTTTTCTTTTATCAAGAAGGTTGGTATTGCTCCTTTATTTAGTTATTTAGTAGTTTTTTTATATATAATATAAAGTTTTTATGACTTCAACGTTAAACATTAAATAAGAAAAAAATTTATGAGTTTTCTTTTTAGTATTATACTTTCTTTATCTACCATTTTTTTCAGAAAAAAGTTTTTACTAATCTTTTGTGAAGTTATTATTTAACATACATTAAAAAAAGTTGGAATTGTCTGCTTGTTCTTGTATAGAAATTGCAGCTTTTTTCATTTTTCATTTCATTTGTTTCGTAAAGTAATTTTCTAAATAAAAAAAGAGTAGTGGCAAAGTAGTAGGGGCGGATGTAGCCAAGTGGATCAAGGCAGTGGATTGTGAATCCACCATGCGTGGGTTCAATTCCCATTGTTCACCCATAATAACTATTAATTAATTATAATAACTAATATTTCCACTTTTGTATTAAGCTTATCAATTTTTCTTAATAAATGATTTGCTACAAAAAGATTTGTATTTAGTGAATGTGTCACAGTTAATAAACTCTTTTTTTTTTAAGACGAAGAAAGAAATTCTATTTTCACTCCTATTTACTACGATGACGAAGAATCAAATTATCACTATATTTATTCCTTTTTCTACTTCTTTTCCCAAGTGCAAGATAACCTCAAAGGGTTGAGGGTTTTTTTTCTATCAATTGGAGCCCTTCTTTCACCACCTCCATGGGGATGGTCTATAGGGCTCATAACTACTTCTCTTACTACAGGACGCTTACCTAGCCAACATTTAGATCCGGCTCTACCCAAACTTCTTTGGTTCACCCCAACATTCCCCACTTGTCCGATTGTTGCTGAGCAGTTTTTCAATATCAAACGGACCTTTCCAGAAGGTAATTTTAATGTGGCTGATTTCCCCTCTTTTGCAATCAGTTTCGCAACAGCACCCGCTGCTTTAGCTAGTTGTCCATTCTTTCCAAGTGTGATTTCTATGTTATGCATAGCAGTGCCTAATGGCATATTGGTTGAAGTGGATTCTTCTTTTTGATTAATCAAAATCCCTTCCCAAACTGTAGAAGCTTCTTCCAAAGCAAACGGCTTTCTGGATGTAGATGATGATATCTATACAGATGGATCTTATATATATCATACAATGAGATACCACACAAGTGGATATATAGGAATCCAAATCTGCCAAATAACTTATGTTATGATCTTCTACATCCTAGGTCTTCCTATTTTGTCATCTGGATTATGCTCTTCATGTAGCATTCAGACCGAATGACTCCATGAAATTACATCGATACTTCCACATATTATGGGTAACGTAGGAGACATCTCTATTTTTCCCCCAGGGAATCTTTAGAATTACCACTACTTAGATTTCAATTCGCCTCTAACCATCAAATGAAATGTGAATAACCTGTCCTCCTCTCTTTAAAATAAAAGGCACTTCTGGTTCTGTCGATGCTTGAAATAATTTTGTTTTCTCCATATTACTATATCTCTAAAGTCAATAATTTTATATGAGGAACTACTGAACTCAATCACTTGCTACTGTTACCCTTCAGTTTTCTATTGAGGTCTATCCTATAGAGGTACTCAAATTGGATCAATGATCGATTTCTAAGTTTTGTTGTAAACCTAATTGGTTATTTCCAATTACGTAAATCAATAGTTCAAATCGCACTTAAAGGTAGGGCATTTCCCATTTTTATAAGAACTTCTGTACCAGAAATAATGGGATCTCCAATTATACCCCCTCTAAGATGTAAAATATATCTCTTCTCACCATCCCCATAGTGTATGAGACAAATGTATGCATTTCGATTAGGGTTGTATTCTATGGTTATGATTCTACCATATATATCTTTTCCATTTCTTCGAAAATCAATTTTACGGTATAGATGCTTATGACCTCCCCCTCTATGCCTTGCTGTAATGATTCCTCTGGCATTACGACCTTTACCATAACGATGTTGTCCATAGATCAAATTAGTTTGTGGATTGGATTTCACTTGACTGTTTACGGCTCTATTGTGTGTGCTCGGGGTAGAAGTTTTGTATAAATGTATTGCCATGCTATTAAGTATTTTGATTTAAGTTCTTTTCTTTCTAAGAGGTGGAATAGAATAACCCGATTGAAGCGTAATGATCATACGTTTGTAATGCATTGTATGTCCCATAATAGGTCCTATTCTTCTACCCTTTCCGGGGAGTCGATGACTATTCATAGCTATTACCTTGACACCAAAGAAGAGTTCGACCCAATGCTCTATTTCTGTCCTAGTTAATCTTGATTCGACATTAGAAGTATATTGATTTTTCCCCAATAACCGAATACTTTTGTCTGTAAATACTGCATATTTGATTCCATCCATAAATCTATTTTCTTCCCTATGAGTTCTAGTCTTAATAAGAATACCAATTCTTACTATTTATATGTTATGATATGAATATACCACACCAATTCGTTATGTATAGATGATGAGATTCCATTGATACAGAGCCAATTCCAGTAGACTTATTGGAGGGTCCCATTGGCATGCATCTAGTAGGAATTGAACCTATGAATTCGCCAATTATGAGTTAGGTGCTTTAACCATTCAACCATGGATGCTTAGCAGGGATCTTTGTACATGGTGAATAACCAAATTCCAATTAAAATGAAATCTTTAAGATAAATTAATGCAATTTCGGAGGAATCAATGAAAGGACATCAATTCAAATCCTAAATTTTTGAATTGAGAGAAATATTAAGAGAGATAAAAAATTCTCACTATTTCTTAGATTCATGGACCCAATTCAATTCAGTGGGATCTTTCATTCATATTTTTTTTTTCCATCAAGAACGTTTTATAAAACTCTTGGATCCTCAAATTTGGAATATCCTACTTTCACGCAATTCACAAGGTTTAACAAGCAATTGATATTTCACGATCAAGGGTGTAGTGCTATTTATAGTAGCAGTCCTTATATATCGTATTAACAATCGAAATATGTTCGAAAGAAAAAATCTCTACTTGACAGGGCTTCTTCCTATACATATGAATTCCATTGGACCCAAAAATGATACATTGGAAAAATCTTTTAGGTCTTCCAATATCAATAGGTTGATTGTTTCGCTCCTATATCTTCCAAAAGGGAAAAAGATCTCTGAGAGCTATTTCCTGGATCTGAAAGAGAGTACTTGGGTTCTTCCAATAACTAAAACGTATATCATGCTTGAATCTAACTGGAGTTCGCAGTGGTGGAGGAACTGGATTAGAAAAAAGAAAGATTGATATCTCATTCAAAGAGAAATCTATTAAATATCTGGAGTTTCTTTTTGTATATTATATGGATGATCCAATCCGTAAGGGCCATGATTGGGAATTATTTGATTGCCTTTCTCCTAGTAAGAGGCAAAACATAATCAACTTGAATTCGGGACAGCTATTCGAAATCTTAGTGAAAGATGGGATTTGTTATCTCATGTTTGCTTTTCGTGAAAAAATACCAATTGAAGTGGAGGGTTTCTTCAAACAACAAGGAGTTGGGTCAACTATTCAATCAAATGATATTGAGCATGTTTCCCATCTCTTCTCGAGAAACAAGTGGGTTATTTCTTTGAAAAATTGTGCTCAATTTCGTATGTGGCAATTCTGCCAAGATCTCTTCGTTAGTTGGGGGAAGAATTTGCACGAATCGTATTTTTTGAGGAATGTATCGAGAGAGAATTGGATTTGGTTAGACAATGTGTGGTTGGAAAACAAGGATCGATTTTTTAGCAAGGTATGAAATGTATCATCAAATATTTAGTATGATTCCACAAGATTTAGCTTCATTCAAGTAACGTGTTCTAGCCAATTGAAAGGATCTTCTAATCAATTCAAAGATTATTTCAATTCCATCAGTAATGAGGATTCAGAATATCACATATTGATCAATCAAAGAGAGATTTAATAATTGAAAGAAAGATTGATTCTTTGGGATCCTTCCTTTCTTCAAACGGAACGAATAGAGATAAAATCAGACCAATTCCCTAAATGCCTTTTTGGATATTCCTCAATGCCCTAGCTATTCATGGAACGTGAGAAGCGGATGAATAATCATCTGCTTTCAGAAGAAATCGAAGAATTTATTAGGAATCCTACGAGACCCATTCGTTCTTTTTTCTCTGACAGATGGTCAGAACTTCATTTGAGTTTGAATCCTACTGAAAGGTCCATTAGGGATCAGAAATTGTTGAAGAAAGAACAAGATGTTTCTTTTGTCCTTTCCCGGTGATCGAAAAATAAAGAAATAGTTAACATATTTAAGATAATTACATATTTACAAAATACCGTCTCAATTCATCCTATTTCATTAGATCTGGGATATTATATGATTCAGAAGGATGAACTGGATATGGACAGTTCTAATAAGATTTCATTCTTGAACAAAAATCCATTTTTTGATGTATTTCATCTATTCCATAACTGAAACAGGGGGGATACATGTTACACCATGATTTTGAATCAGAAGAGAGATTTTAAGAAATGGCAAATCTATTCACTTTATCAATAACCGAGCCGGATCTGGTGTATAATAAGGGATTTTCCTTTCTATTAATTCATACAGATTGAATCAAAAAGAATTCTTGAATGAGGTATTCAACTCTAAGAATGAATCAAAAAAGAAATCTTTATTGGTTCTACCTCCTATTTTTTATGAAGAAAATGAATCTTTTTATCGAAGGATCAGAAAAAAAATGGGTCCCGATCTCTTGCATGAATGATTTGGAAGATCCAAAACCAAAAATAGTGGTATTTACTAGCAACAACATAATGAAGGCAGTCAATCAATATAGATTGATCCGAAATCTGACTTAAATCCAATATAACACCTATGAAAGAAATGTATTGAATCGATTCTTTTTAATAAATAGATCCGATCGCAACTTTGAATATGGAATTCAAAGGGATCAAATGGGAAATGATACTCTAAATCATAGAACTATAATGAAATATACGATCAACCAACATTTATCGAATTTGAAAAAGAGTCAGAAGAAATGGTTTGATCCTTTTATTTTTCTTTCTCGAACTGAGAGATCCATAAATCAGGATCCTAATGCATATATATACAAATGGTCCAATGAGAGCAATAATTTCTAGGAGCATTTGAAACATTTTGTTTCGAGCATAAGAGCCATTTTCAAGTAATGTTCAATCGATTACGTATTAATCAATATTCGATTGATTGGTCTGAGGTTATTGACAAAAACGATTTGTCTAAGTCACTCCGCTTCTTTTTGTCCAAGTTACTTCTCTTTTTGTCTAACTCACTTCCTTTTTTCTTTATGAGTTTCGAGAATATCCCCATTTATAGGTTTGAGATCCACATCTATGAATTGAAAGGTCCAAACGATCAACTCTGCAATCAGTTATTAGAATCAATAGGTCTTCAAATCGTTCATTTTTAAAAATTGAAACTTTTCTTATTGAACAATTATGATACTTCTCAAAAATCAAGATTCTTGATCAATGGAGGAATAATATCACCATTTTTGTTCAATAAGATACGAAAGTGGATGATTGACTCATTTTATACTAGCAAGAATCGTAGAAAATCTTTTGATAACACGAATTCCTATTTCTCAACCGAATTCTTTGATGATTCCATCATACATGATTGAGTTGCGAAAACTTCTGGATAGGTGTCCTACATCTGAACTGAATTCTTTCTGGTTAAAGAATCTTTTTCTAGTTGCTCTGGAACAATTAGGAGATTTTCTAAAAGAAATATGGGGTTCTGGCGACAACATGCTATGGGGTGGTGATCCCGCTTATAGGGTCAAATCAATACATTCTAAGAAGAAATATTTGAATATCAATTTCATCAGTATCATCGATCTTATAAGTATCATACCAAATCCCATCAATTGAATCACTTTTTTGAAAAATACGAGACATGTAAGTCATACAAATAAAGAGATCTATTCATTGATAAGTAAAAGAAAAAATGTGAGCGGTGATTGGATTGATGATAAAATAGAATCCTGGGTCACGAACAGTGATTCGATTGATGATAAAGAAAGAGAATTCTTGGTTCAGTTCTCCACTTTAATGGCAAAAAAAAAAAAAGATTGATCAAATCCTGTTGAGTCTGACTCATAGTGATCATTTATCAAATAATGACTCTGGTTATCAAATGATTGAACAATTGGGAGCAATTTACTTACGATACTTAGTTGACATTCATAAAAAGTATCTAATGAATTATGAGTTCAATACGCCTGTTTAATAGAAAGATCGATATTCCTTGCTCATTATCAAACAATCACTTATTCACAAACTTCGTGTAGGGCTAATAGTTTTCATTTCCCATCTCATGGAAAACCCTTTTCGCTCCGCTTAGCCCTATCCCCCTCTAGGGGTATTTTAGTGATAGGTTCTATAGGAACCGAACGATCCTACTTGGTCAAATACCTAGCGATAAACTCCTATGTTCCTTTGATTATAGCATTTTTGAATAAGTTCCTAGATAACAAGCCTAAAGGTTTTTTTATTGATGATATCGATATTAATGATAGTGACGATAGTGACGATATTGATGCTAGTAACGATATTGATGATAGGGACGATATCAATTGTGAACTTGATACAGAGCTGGAGCTTCTAACTATGATGAATGCACTAACTATGGATATGATGTCGAAAATAGACCGATTTTATATCACCCTTCAATTCAAATTAGCAAAAGCAATGTCTCCTTGCATAATATGGATTCCAAACATTCATGCTCTGGATGTGAATGAGTCGAATTACTTATCCCTCGGTCTATTAGTGAACTTTCTCTCCAGGGATTGTTAAAGATGTTCCACTAGAAATATTCTTGTTATTGCTTAGACTCATATTCCCCAAGAAGTGGATCCTGCTCTAATAGCCCTAAATAAATTAAATACATGCATTAAGATATGAAGGCTTCTTATTCCACAATAACAAAAGCACTTTTTCACTCTTTCATATACTAGGGGATTTTACTTAGAAAAGAAAATGTTCCATTCTAATGGATTCGAGTCTATAACCATGGGTTCCAATGCACGAGATCTTGTAGCACTTACCAATGATGACCTATCGATTAGTATTACATAGAACAAATCAATTATAGACACTAATACAATTAGATCTGCTCTTCATAGACAAACTTAAGATTTACGATCCCAGGTAAGATCGGTTCAGGACCATGGGATCCTTTTCTATCAGATAGGAAGGGCTGTTGCACAAAATGTACTTCTAAGTAATTGCCCCATAGATCCTATATCTATTTATATGAAGAAGAAATCATGTAACGAAAGGGATTCTTATTTGTACAAATGGTACTTCGAAATTAGAACGAGCATGAAGAAATTAACGATACTTTTTTATCTTTTGAGTTGTTCTGTCGGATTGGTCGCTCAAGACCTTTGGTCTCTACCCGGACCCAATGAAAGAAATGGGATCACTTCTTATGGATTCATTGAGAATGATTCTGATCTAATTCATGGCCTATTAAAAGTATAAGGTACTTTGGTGGGATCCTCACGGACAAAAAAAGATTGCAGTCAATCTGATAATGATCGAGTGACATTTATTCTTCGGTCCGAACCAAGGAATCCTTTATATATGATGCAAAATGGATCTTGTTTTATCATTGATCAGAGATTTCTCTATGAAAAATATGAATCGAAGTTTGAAGAAGGAGAAGGAGAAGGAGAAGGAGAAGGAGTCCTCGACCCGCAACAGATAGAGGAG
>JAJFZO010000065.1:2055000-2135000 GCA_021397835.1 Moringa oleifera
ATAGAGAACCTTTTCTTCTATATCTATGTGAATCGATTATGAATTGATATTATTACATTCCAATTCCTTATCGATACCCCTCAAGGAAAATCCCGAATTGGATCCCAAATTGACGGGTTAGTGTGAGCTTAGCCATGCGGTTATGCACTCTTTTAATAGGAATCCATTTTCTAAAAGATCCTGGCTTTTGTGCTTTGATGGGCCTTCGAGATCCTGTCGACGAGTTATGTTATGTTGAAGGGATATTTATATGATTCGATTGATTGTGTAAAGCCTGCAGTAGCAATGAAATCGGGGAAAGTATACATAAGTATACAGAAAAGACAGTTCTTTTCTATTATATTAGTATTAAATTAGTATTAGTTAGTGATCTCGACTCAGTGAGTCCTTTCTTCCATGATTAACTATTGGCATCAGTCCTACATTTTGTCTCTGTGGACCGAGAAGAAAAGAGGCTCAACGGGAAGAGAATTGTACCATAGAAGCAAGGAGGTCAACCTCTTTCTAATATACAACATGGATTCTAGCAATGCAATGTAGTTGGGCTTTGATCCGAATGAATCATCTTTTTCATGGAGGTAAATCTTTTCCTGCTAGGCAAAAGGATAGCAACTTATAAATTCTATTTCGATAGGACATGTATTTTTATTACTATGAAATTCATAAATGAACTTGATGATAGTTAATCATGGGATTACCATTATCCTTTTTGTAGTGATGAATCTTGTATATGTTCCTAAGAAAAGAAATTTGTCAATTTTTTTGGGTCTTAAAGGGGTGTGGAAACACATAAGAACTCTTCAATAGAAATGGAAAAGAGATGTAACTCCAGTTCCTTCAAAAATAACAAGATCTTTGGCGTAAGAAGAAGGGGTTGATCCGTATCATCTTGACTTGGTTCTGATTTTTCTATTTTTTTAAGGAAAGAATACCATTTCTCCTACCCATATCAAATAGAACATGCTGAGCCAAATCTTCTTCATGTAAAACCAGCTTGATTTAGATCGGGGGAATCGTACGATTTTATGTTATGAAACCATGTGCTATGGCTCGAATCCGTAGTCAATCCTATTTTTTGCTAGGAGTAATTGACAATTGAATCCAACTTTTTCCATTTTTTTCATTTCATATCCATAATAGTGCGAAAGGAAAGCTTGGCTTGAAGTTGTTCAAGAATAATGCCCTTGAGTTTCTCAACCCTTTGCCTTAGGATTAGTTAGTTTTATTTCTTAATGGGGGAAGGGATATAACTCGGCGATAGAATGTGACCTTGACGTGGTGGAAGTCATTAGTTCAAGCCTGATTATCCTTAACCCCTTTGACTTGCTCCCTTGCTGTGATCGAATAAGAATGGATAAGAGGCTCGTGGGATTAACGAAAAGGGGTAGGGATGGCCATATTTCTGGGCGCGAACTCCAAGTGAATATGAAGCGCATGGATACAAGTTATGCCTTGGAATGAAAGACAATTCCAAATTAACTTTGTCTACGAACAAGGAAGCTATAAGTAATGCAACTATGAATCTCATGGAGAGTTCGATCCTAGCTCAAGATGAACGCTGGCAGCATGCTTAACACATGCAAGTCGGACGGACGGGAAGTGGTGTTTCCAGTGGTGGACGGGTGAGTAACGCGTAAGAACCTGCCTTTGGGAGGGGAACAACAATTAGAAATGGTTGATAATACCCCGTACGCTGAGGAGCAAAAGGAGGAATCTGCCCGAGGAGGGGCTCATGTCTGATTAGCTAGTTGGTGAGGCAATAGCTTACCAAGGTATGATCAGTAGCTGGTCCGAAAGGATGATCAGCCACACTAGGACTGAGACCCAGCCTAGACTCCTATGGGAGGCAACAGTGGGGAATTTTTTGCAATGGGCAAAAGCCTGATGGATCAATGCCGCGTGGAGGTAGAAGGCCCATAGGTCGTGAACTTTTTTTTCCGGAGGAGAAGCAATGATGGTATCTGGGGAATAAGCATCAACTAACTCTGTGCCAGCAGCCACGGTAATAGAGAGGATGCAAGCGTTATCCAGAATGATTGGGTTTAAAGTGTTTGTAGGTGGCTTTTTAAGTCCGCCGTCAAATCCCAAGGCTTAACCTTGGACAGGCGGTGGAAGCTACCAAGCTGGAGTACAGTAGGGGCAAAGGGAATTTTTGGTAGAGCGATGAAATGCGTAGAGATCGAAAAGATCACCAATAGTAAAAGCACTTTGCTGGGCTGACACTGACACTGAGAGACAAAAGTTAGGGGAGCGAATGGGATTAGATACCCTAGTAGTCCTAGCCATAAATGATGGATACTAGGCGCTGTGCGTATCGACCCATGCAATGCTGTAGCTAACGCGTTAAGTATCCCGCTTGAGGAATACGTTCGCAAGAATGAAACTCAAAGGAATTGACGGGGGCTCGCACAAGTGATGGATTATGTGGTTTAATTCAATGCAAAGCGAAGAACCTTACCAAGGCTTGACATGTCACGAATCCTCTTGAAAGAGGGGTGCCCTTGGGAACGCGGACACAGGTGGTGCATGGCTATTGTCAGCTCGTGCCCTAAGGTGTTAGGTTAAGTCCCGCAACAAGCACAACCCTCGTGTTTAGTTACCACCGTTGAGTTTGAAACCTTGAGCAGACTACCAGTTATAAGCCGGAGAAAGGTGCGGATGACATCAACTTATCATGCCCCTTATGCCCTGGGTGACACACATGCTACAATGGCCAAGACAAAGGGTTACGATCCCGCGAGGGTAAGCTAACTCCAAGAACCTGTCCTTAGTTCAAATTATAGGCTGTAACTCGTCTGTATGAAGCCAGAATCACTAGTAATCACCGGTCAGTCATACGACGGTGAATTCATTCTCAGGTCTTGTACACACAGCCTGTCACACTATAGGAGTTGGCCATGCTCGAAGTTGTTACCTTGACAGCAAGGAGGGGGATGCCGAAGGCAGGGCTATTAACTGGAGTGAAGTCGTAACAAGGTAGCCGTACTAGAAGGTACGGCTGGATTACCTTCTTTTTAGGGAGAGCTAATGCTTGTTATGTATTTTGATTTGACACTACTTCACACCTAAAAAGAAGCGAGGTACGTCTGAGTTAAACTTGGAGATGGAAGTTTTTTTTTCCTTTCTCGATGGTGAAATAAGACAAAGCCCATGAGCTTATTATTAGGAAAGAAAAGGATGGGGTTTTTCTCGCTTTTGGCTTGGCATAGCAGGCCCCCACAGAAGGCCCGCACGACGGGCTATTAGCTCAGTGGTAGAGTGCGCCCCTGATAATTACGTCGTTGTGCCTAGACTATGAGGGCTTTCAGCCATATGGTGTTCCATGTGCTCATCAGTGCCTGACCCTGAGATGTGGATCATCCAAGGCACATTAGCATGGCGTACTTCTCCTATTCGAATTGGGGTTTGAAACCTAACTTCTCTTCAGGAGGATAAATGGGGCGATTCAGTTGAGATCCAGTGTAGATCCAACTTTCTATTCACTCATGGGATCCGAGCGGTCCGAAGGGGACCACCATGGGTCCTTTCTTCTTGATAATCCATACATCCTTTATCAGTGTATGGACAGCTATCTCTCGAGCACAGGTTTAGGTTTGGCCTCAATGGGAAAATAAAATGGAGCACCTAACAACGTATCTGTACAGACCAAGAACTATGAGATCACCCCTTTCATTCTGGGGTGACGGAGGATCGTACAGTTTGAGCCTTTTTTTTTCATGCTTTTCCTGGAGGTTTGGAGAAAGTTGCAATCAATAGGTTGTTATACTTTCTCCCTTCCCGAAAGGAAGAGCGTGAAATTCTTTCTCCTTTTCGTAGGGACTAGGAGATTGGATCTAGCCATAAGAAGAATGCTTGGCTAATAAATAACTCACTTCTTGGTCTTCAACCCCCTCAGTCATCTACGAATGCCCCCGATCAATGCAATGGGACATGTCTATTTATCTATCTCTTGATAAAAAGATCTTAGAGTGTCTAAGGTTGACCCAAGAGGGTCTTTTAACACCCTTTTTTTTCTTTTCATCGAAGTTACTTAACAAATACTTGCCATGGTAAGGAAGAGGGGGGAACAAGCACACTTGGAGAGCGCAATACAACGGAGAGTTAT
The DNA here is from genome assembly GCA_021397835.1 of Moringa oleifera. Lineage (NCBI taxonomy): Eukaryota > Viridiplantae > Streptophyta > Magnoliopsida > Brassicales > Moringaceae > Moringa > Moringa oleifera. The sequence continues at coordinate 2,059,106 of JAJFZO010000065.1, forward strand.
ATGCTGCGTTCAGAAAGGATGAATTGCTCCCGAAAAAGAATCTATTGATTCTCTCTCAATTGGTTGGACCGTAGGTACGATGATTTACTTCATGGGCAAGGTCTCTGGTTCAAGTCCAGGATGGCCTAGCTACTCCAAGGAAAAGAATAGAAGAAGCATCTGACTCCTTCATGCATGCTCCACTTGGCTCAGGGGAATATATCTCAGTTGGTAAAGCTTCACTCTTGCAATTGGGCCGTTGTGATTACGAGTTGGGTGTCTAATTGTCCAAGCGATAATGATAGTATCTTGTACTTAAATTGATGGCTCACTTTTTCTAAGAAATGGGGAAGAGAACCGAAACATGCCATTAAAAGACTCTATTGAGACAAATATTGGCTGTCAAGAACGTAGAGGTGGTAGGATGGTCAGTTAGTCAGATCTAGTATGATCAGACATGGATGGTAGTTAGAGTCAACGGCTCTACTAGGGTTCTTTCATCTAGGATCCCTGGGCAAAAGGATCAAGTTGGCCTTTGGGAACAACTTGATGCACTATCTCCCTTCAACCCTTTGAGGAAATGCGGCAAAAGGAAGGAAAATTCATGGACCAACCCTATCGTCTCCACCCCATAGGAACTACAAGATCACCCTAGGGACGCCTTCGGTATCTAGGGTTCCCGGACTGACCATAGAACCCTGTTCAATAAGTGGAACGCATTAGCTGTCCACTCTCAGGTTGGGCAATAAAGGTCGAGAAAGGGCAATCACTCATTTTTAAAACCAACATTCAAAAGAGTTGGGGCAAAAGAAAGGGGAAAGCTTTCCGTTCCTGGTTCCCTTATAGCTGAATCCTCTAGAACCACAAGAATCCTTAATTAGAATGGGATTCCAACTCGGCACCTTTTGAGATTTTAAGAAGAGTTGCTCTTTAGAGAGCACGGTACGATGAAAGTTGTAAGCTGTGTTCAGGGGGAGTTATTATCTATCGTTGGCCTCTATGGTAGAATCAGTCGGGGGCTTAATAGGCGGTGGTTTACCCTATGATAGATGTCAGCGGTTGAGGTCCCTTATCTCTAACTCGTGAAGTTAGCCGATACAAAGCTATATGATAGCACCCAATTTTTTCGATTCAGCAGTTTGATCTATGATTTCTCATTCATGGACGTATCGTTCCATTTAGTAGTACTTTAGGATGGCATAGCCTTAAAGTTAAGGGCGAGGTTTAAATGAGGAAAGGCTTATGGTGGATACCAAGGCACCCAAAGATGAGAAAGGGCATAATAAGCGATGAAATGCTTCGGGGAGTTGAAAATAAGCATAGATTTGGAGATTCCCAAATAGGTCAACCTTTCGAATTGCTGTTGAATCCATGGGCAAGCAAGAGACAACCCGGCGAACTGAAACATCTTAGTAGCTAGAGGAAAAGAAAGCAAAAGCGATTCTCGTGGCAGTGGTGAGCGAAATGGGAGCAGCCTAAACCGTGAAAACGGGCTTGTGATAGTGCAATAAAAGCGTCATGCTACTAGGTGAAGCGGTGGAGTGTCGCACCTTAGTTGGTAAGAGTCTAGTAACCGAAAGCATCATTAGCTTACGCTTTGAGCCGAGTAGAATGGGGCACGTGGAATCTCGTGTGAATTAGCAAGGACCACCTTACAAGGCTAAATACTCTTAGGTGATCGATAGCGAAGTAGTTCTGTGAGGGAAGGGTGAAAAGAACCACCATCGAGGAGTAAAATAGAACATAAAACTGTAACCACCCAAGCAGTAGGAGGAGCCCAGGGCTCTGACCATGTGCCTGTTGAAGAATGAGCCGACGACTCATAGGCAGTGGCTTGGTTAAGGAAACCCACCGGAGCCATAGCGAAAGCAAGTCTTCATAGGGCAATTGTCACTGCTTATGGACCCAAACCTGGGTGATCTATCCATGACCAAGATAAAGCTTGGGAGAAACTAAGTGGAGGTCCAAACCGACTGATGTTGAAGAATCAGCGGATGAGTTGTGGTTAGGGGTGAAATGCCACTCAAACCTAGAGCTGGTTGGTTTTCCTCGAAATACGTTGAGGCACAGCAATTGACTGGACATCTAAGGGTAAAGCACTGTTTTGGTGCGGGCTGCGAGAATGGTACCAAATCAAGGCAAACTCTGAATACTAGATATGACCTCAAAATAACAGGGGTCAAGGTCGACCAGTGAGACGATGGGGGATAAGCTTGATTGTCGAGAGGGAAACAGTCCAGATCATTAGCTAAGGCCTCTAAATGACCGCTCAGTGATAAAGGAGGTAGGGGTGTAGAGACAGCCAAGAGGTTTGCCTAGAAGCAGCCACCCTTGAAAGAGTGTGTAACAGCTCACTGATCGAGCGCTCTTGCGCTGAAGATGAACAGGGCTAAGCGATCTGTCGAAGCTATGGAATGTAAAAATGCATCAGTAGGGGAGCATTCTGCCTTAGAGGGAAGCAGCCGTGCGAGCAGGGGTGGGCGAAGTGAAAGCGAGAATGTCGGCTTGAATAACACAAAAATTGGTGAGAATGCAATGCCTCAAAAATCCAAGGGTTCCTCCATAAGGTTCGTCCATGGAGGATGAGTTAGGGCCTAAGATCAGGCCAAAAGGTGTAGTCGATGGACAACAGGTGAATATTCCTATACTACCCCTTGTTGGTCTTGAGGGACGGAGGAGGCTAGGTTACCTGAAAGATGGTTATTATTTCAAGGATGCAAGGTGCCCTTGCTTTTTCAAGGTAAAAAAGGGTAGAGAAAATGCCCGAGCCAACAAGTATCGTAATATTATATTAAGAGTAGAGAATTTTTTATACAAAGCTATATATAAGTCATCCATACCCTCTTTTTTTTTAATATTTCATTAATTTAATGTCGTTTGATTAACATTAAGTTTCGCAAAAACCTTTGCTTTCTTTGGAATATCATGAATAGTTCCTATAGGTTGAGCGCCTTTTTTAAGGAAATATAAAATAACAGGAACATTCAAATAGGTTTGATTATTTATCGGATTACAAAAACCCATTTTTTGAAGATCCCTACCTTCTCTTTGGGATCGAACATCAATTGCAACGATTCCATAAATGGCTCATTGGGATAGGTGTAGATGAATACTAACCCCTAGAAATGTATAAGAGGGTCTCTCCTCATACAGCTCGAGAAAAAAATGATTATGATTAGAAATGAGTTTCTATCTATGTACAAAATTAGAATGTCAAATAGATTCATAAAAGATCAAATCAATTAGGCATTTAAGTCCTAAATCCTTTTTTCTTCTTTTTTTTTTGGAAAAAGAAAAAAAAAGCATTCATACTTTCATAACTCAAGTTGGATAAGTCTCAAATAGGTCAATAGAAAACCCTTGGGCATTTCATTAATTAAGTAGTCTCTAACCCCCTTTTTGTTTGTCTCCTTTAGAATCGATTTTGATTCTTCATTGTGATCTAGTCGTTGAGACAATTGAAAACAAAACGGTATTCCCTTGTTCTAGGATCCTTTATCCTTGCTTTGAATAATTAGGTTTAGACATTACTTCGGCGATTTTTAATCATTTTAAAAATGGTAGCAACAAGCACTTTTTTTGTTTATGATTTGTTTTTATCAAAAAATCATATGAACGCGTGATTCATGCATCATACACTTTAGATCGAAAGAGTTTTCACAATTTCAACAAATTTTCCTTATGGATTTAAAAAATTGCTTGAAATGGATCCCTTCAATTTCTACATTGAAAAAAATATACTTACGAAGTTGTTCTAACTTATTGATTGGTACTAAACCTAGATCTTTACCCTTTGAGAAATGAATAAATACTTTCTCCTCGAGCTTCATCCTATACAATTTTTTACATTAGAACCCAAGAAAAATCAAGGTTCTAATAGAAGAGAACAAAGAATGTTGAGCCAAGAGAACCTTTATTCCTGTATAAAGTAAAATGGTGGATGTAAAAATCCATAGCAGATCATGTCTTTCAATTCAAGTCGCACGTTGCTTTCTGCCACATCATTTCAAATGAAGTTTTACCATAACATTCCTCTAGTTTGGAACTAGTATGTAATTGATTCAATTATGCAATCATGAATAGTCATTGTTTGATCGGTACATAGTAATCTATACTTTTTGCCTCTATTTGTATATGAAATATGAACGAGATGGAGAATTTATGAAGAAAAAGTCTCAGTAAGAATTCAAATAAATTCCATATTTTATTATATAAATGCAATGCCTATTTCATTGTATGAATGAAAAATACATATTTATATCAATAAATATATTTAACTATTTATTTAATGATATATATATTTTTGAATTCCAACTCTTGTAACCTATGTTTCCACCTTAACCGGATCCACAAGTAGATGTTATTTGAACTCGATCCAAGTGGTGAAAAAGAAATCTTTCTTCCTCCTGAATCCTAAAAAATTAGAAACAAGAATCACATTCTCTCCAATATTTTACTCTTAAATAGAAGGTTGTTCAAAAAGAATAATATTTATTCTATGCTCTGGGATGGAAGGATTCGAACCTTCGAATAGTGGGACCAAAACCTGTAGCCTTACCATTTGGCTACGCCCCATTTAGATTTCTATTCAACACTAATAAAGACTAATATTGTTAGTGGTTGTTCGTCAATTCCAGCCTAAATATCTATGAAATAGATTAGATTGGTGTTAGGATTTTGACACGTGTAGATACAAAATGAAACCAAATTTATTGATCATTACATATAATTCAATTAAGATATTGTATGAAAGTATAATTTATTCAATTCTCTTATGAGAATGGAAGGATTTTTGATTGGCTGAGTTCAAAGAAGTATTTTTACTCTACCTTACTTTCCTTTCTTCATTTGGACCTTATATCAATAACATATTAATAACTCAATCAAAATCAAATTATCTACAAGAACGAAATATTTTTTATGCTTAATATATTTAAATTAATCTATATCTGTTTTAATTCTGCCTTTTTTTCATTAGTTTTTTATTCGCCAAATTGCCCGAGGCCTACGCTTTGTTGAATTCAATCATAGATGTTATGCCAATAATACCTATTATCTTTTTTTTCTTAGCTTTTGTTTGGTAAGCTGCTATAAGTTTTCAATGAGATCCTTAATACTGTCCTAGAAAAATTCATGATTTATTCGAAAAAAAATTCTAACAATTGAGAAGATCAAATAAGTCTTACAGTATGAACGAACCCCCAATTCAAACATTAAAATTTTTGGGTAGACATGATAAATCTAGATCATCCCATTTCCTTATTTTGAACCCTTTTTTTCATTGAAAGAACCTATTAGAGTCCACCACAACACAATACCTAATTGTTGATATGAAAAAAAATTTATAATAGGAAAGACTTAACTCTTATCTTCTTACAAATCAATTCTCAAAAAATCAAATCTTTTTTATTTCATTTAATTTATAGAAATTATCAAAATCGCTTCATTTTGTTGGTGTCAAAATAAATAGGATATGTGGTAGAAAAATAGAGAATCTATTCTCTTTTTTCTCAAATAAAGATTAGATCTTGGAGATTGTGTAATGCTTACTCTCAAACTCTTTGTTTACACCGTAGTGATATTCTTTGTTTCTCTCTTCATCTTCGGATTTCTATCTAATGATCCAAGATGTAATCTCGGATGTGAAGATTAAAAAAATAAGGGTTTTCTTGCTTGATTTTTATAAATGTTATAATATTATTAGGATTTTATCTATTCCAATTCCACATCGTCAAAAAAGAAACGGAAAGAGAGGGATTCGAACCCTCGATATGAATAACTCGTACAACGGATTAGTAATCCGATGCTTTAGTACACTCAGCCATCTCTCCTAATTGAAAAAGGATAATTACTATCTTACATTACACAAAAAATAATGCTTAAAAAAAAAGCCCTTCTTTACTTTTTTGATACTTTACTTTTTTTTTTTTGCATAGATTATTAATTATATACAATGCAACTTTTATTTATATATATAACTCTTATCAGAAATCCCATTTAGATAAAGAAAAAGCTTGAAAGAGATGTTTCAAATAAAAATATAAAAAAGATGAATATCTCTTTGATTTTGTCTCGTCCAAAAGGGTCTTTTTTTATTTCCATAGCCTGGCCTAGTTAGTACCTAGCTAGGCCTTTTTTTTGTACAACGAATCAAATCATTCCACTAATCATAGCTAAAATGATTCATTTTTTTATTTGAAATAAAAAAAATGTGTTTGTGATAAAGAATCAAAGTGTCATTTATTTTTTTTATTTCAATTTTTTTATTTACATTTATTAAAATAAAAAATCTTAATTATAATATATTAATAATATAATATATTTTTTATTTTAAAATTTTATTTATATTATTTATTTAATAATAAATTATTTTATAAGAAATTTTATTATATTTTTTTCTAAAAAAATTTCTTTAAATATAAAAAAATATCTTTAAATATATTAAAATAAGAGAAATATGGATTCTTACCAATACATTTTTATGTTATGACCTAAGCCCTTTTGTTGAGCCTTGTCTATCAAAATTCCTCCAACAAAAGAAAAAAAAGACCTTATTTTATTTAGTTATTAAACTAAATAACTCAAATGAGCTCTCTTTTACTAATTTCATTAGATCTCTTGACAAAATGCGCCAATGCTTTAATTTTCAGGATTTTTTTCTGATTTTATTTTATTTTGATTACGTCAAATTACCTTGTTCGACAAAAGGTCCTTTTATATACAATAATCACATTGTAGCGGGTATAGTTTAGTGGTAAAAGTGTGATTCGTTTTATTAACCCCCTTAATAGTTAAGGGGTCTTTTGATTTGGTTCATCTTATGATCAAAAACTTTATTTCTTAAAAGGATTTAATCCTTTACCTTTCAATGAAAAATTCGAGGAAGAGTATACATTCTCGTGATTTGTATCAAAGAGTCAATTATAAATTGAAAAATTAATTAGATTATGAAATTACGAAACATAATTTTTGAGTTGGATCGCTATTTCCAATTGAATAAGTATGAGAAAAGGATCCATGGATAAAAATAGAAAAAATTATTTCTAATCATAACTAAATCTTCAATTCAAGTTTTGTTTTGTATAGAAAAAATTTAAGCAAAATAGCTAATAAACGATAACTTTAGTTTGCTAGAGACATCGACATATTATTCTAGCTCGATGGAAACAAAATACTTTTCCTAAAGATTCTATTAAATAGAAATAGAGAACGAAGTAACTAGAAAGATTGTTATAATCTCCCTCTTCTATAAGGATCATCTAAAGCAAATTATTTTGAATTGACTGCATTCAAACAGAAAAGATAACATAGATGTTATGGGTCGCATTTTTATTTCATTCCCGTCTTATTATATCTGGGAATTTATCCATTTTCCATAAAGGAGCTGCATGAAACCAAAGTTTCATGTTCGATCTTGAATTAGAGATGTTAAAAATGATGAATCGATGTCGACTAGAACCCCTAGCCTTCCAAGCTAACAATGCGGGTTCGATTCTCGCTACCCACTTTAGATTCCTCGTTCTATGTTATAGAGATAATATCTATTTGAATATGTATTAATTCACTTCATTGAAGTGAATTAATACATAATTCCTAAAATTGTCTCACATATTCTTTATTTTTTTTAAACAAAAGAAAGAAAAGTAAAAAAAAATGCAAAAAAAAATCAAAATGAAAAGCATCCATTGTTTAATGGATAGGACAAAGGTCTTCTAAACCTTTGGTATAGGTTCAAATCCTATTGGACACAATTTATTTCCATATATATTTCTATGTTAAGAAAGAAATATTGAATGATTTGAATAAGAGATGCTTACTTATGTTATGTTTACTTATGTTATATATATTATATACTTATTTAATACTTAGAAACTTATATTATTATTAAATGAAAATGAAATTAATTAAATTGAAGAATAAAGGTTAAGAATGATCGATTTCTTTTATTTATTTATAACAGTTCCTGAAGTAGAAGACATTCTATTTGTTCCTGAATAGCTTCTTTCAAAACGGCTTCTGCTTCCTCAGTCAATGTCTTGGTAGAGGATATGATTTCTTGGAACCAAGGTTTATTCATTTTTAAGTAAGTACGTAACTCAATGAGAAATTTTCTTACCTATCCAAGTTTTAATGAATCAAGATAACCATTCGTTTCAGTATAAATGGTCATTATCTGTTCTTCCACTGTGAAAGGGGTTGATTGGGATTATTTGAGTAACTCACGTAATCGTTGACCTCTTGCCAATTGATTCTGAGTAGCTTTATCGAGATCAAAAGCAAATTGCGCAAAGGCTTCTAATTCGATGAATTGAGCCAATTCCAATTTTAATTTGCCAGCTACTTGTTTCATAGCTTTCATTTGAGTTGCAGATCCGACTCTGGAGACAGAAATACCTACATTAATAGCAGGTCTGATTCCAGCATTGAATAGATCGATGGATAAGAATATTTGTCCATCTGTAATGGAAATTACATTAGTAGAAATATAAGCCAAAACGTCTCCCGACTGGGTCTCCATTATTGGTAAAGCAGTCATACTTCCTTCACCTAACTGAGAGCTTGATTTAGTGGCTCTTTTCAAAAGATGTGAATGCAAATAAAAAACATCTCCTGGATAAGCTTCACATCTAGGTGGTCTTCGTAATAGAAGAGACATTTGGCAATAGGCATGTGCTTGTTTGGAAGGATCATCATAAATGATTTAAATGTGTCATTCACAGTACATAAAATATTCAGCCAAAGTAACTCCTGTATAAGGCACGAGATATTGTAATGTAGCTAGAGAATCCGCCATTCCGGCTACCACAATAGTTTATTCCATGGCCTTTTTTTCTTGGAAGGTGGTCACTACTTGAGCCACAGAAGATGCTTTTTGACCAATAGCTACATAAACACATATTACATTTTGCCCTTGTTGATTGAGAATTGTATCTGTGGCTACTACTATTTTACCAGTTTGTCTGCCCCTAATAATTAATTCTCGCTACCCATGTCCTATAGGGATCATAGAATCAATAGCAATAAGTCCTGTTTGAATAGGCTCATATACAAAACGTCTCGTAATGATACTTGGAGCGGGAGATTCAATTAATTGAGATTCAGAAGCTGAAATCTCACCTCAACCATCAATAAGTTTAGCCAGGGCATTTATAACACGACCTAAATAAGCCTCACTCATGGGTATTTGAGCAATTTTTCTTATTGCTTTGACAGAACTTCCCTCTTGTATCATCAAACCGTTATCCATTAATACAACACCAACATTATTTGATTCTAAATTCAGGGCAATGCCTATCATACCCTCTTCAAATTATACTAATTCACCTACCATTACTTCATCAAGACCATAAACACGAGCGATGCCATCGCTTACTTAAAGTATGGTACCAGTATTTACAATCTTTACTTTTCTATTATATTGCTCAATATGTTCACGATAATATTATAATTTCGTCAGCTCTAATGGTTACCATGAGTATTTCCTAATTCTTATTTTAAAGCGAAAAAAATAATGCCTATAATAAAAGTAAAGGACTATTCAGTTATTTCTTTCATCACCCCAAACATACCATTAGTAGTGTTAATGGTACATAAATGTAACTCCTTATTCAAGCAATTATTCAGAGTTCCTATAGCTCCTTGTAAAGCTTGTTGGAAAACCCGTTGTTGGACCTGATTAATCGCTCTTTGTTGTTAAAAAAAATGGTTTCATTTTTGTAATTTTCTAATTGTTCCAAAGTTTTATAAGTTGAATTAATCAAATTCAATTTTTCTCATTCTATCTCAGAGTATCCATTCACTCGAAACTGATCCGCCTCCATTTCTACTTTGCGTAAGTGAGCCTGGGCTTTTTCTAACTTTTCAATGCCCCCTACCCCCGCGTAGCTCTTCTGAATTTTGAATAATATTCAAGATCCTCTGTTTTCAATTATCTAATAAATCACTTAATGAAAGTGGATTATCTTTACATTCATTTCAAAAAATTCCATGATCCTTTCCTGAACCAAACATGAATCTTTCGATTCATTTGGCTCTCACGCTCAATTACTTCAATCACTTAACTTATGGGGGGGTTAATTCACATATCTTTTTTTTTTTTTAATGTAATGAGCATATTCCCTCACTCTCTTTTCTATTCATATTAAAAAAAAAATATCGAGGATGAACACTAATTCAAGATCGGAATATTCAGAGGATTCTTCTGACCAACCAAAAATATATAATTGTCAGCAAAGTTGTTTCTTGTTTTTTTCAAATCCAAAGAATTCTTCTTACTTTATACCTAAGTCATCAATTCAGCATTAGAAAAAAAAGGTATGACATATCCATTTTTTTATTTCCAATAAAAATAAAAGGCTCAAATCATTTTATCGACATGAGTGTTTTATATTGAAAAAAAATTCTAACTATTCCTTTTGAAAATATTTCTATTTTAACTATAGTAATAGAAAGAGTATCACACTGCATCTGGACTTCAAAGGGTTTAGCTTTAACCATGTTAATGATCCCAGATTTTTGGTTGATAGAAAATCAAAGTAAAGTAGATTTACCAATGAATCACGAAATGCTATGGTTCTTAAATATGATTTTTAAAATTTATTCAAAAATAATTTGCGAGATCGTGCACCTTCTAGTTCTAAAGTGCAACTGGGTGGATCCAGCCTATTCTTGCAATAAACAACTCGCACACACTCCCTTTCCAAAAAAGATCAATACACCAAGCATTACACTTAGATTTATTGGATTTGTTGCTAAAATATCGGTATTAAGCTCGAAACTCCCGGCGGATGGCTAATGACCCAAGGAAAGGAAAGAATCGGTTACATTTTTCATATAATCTCCTCGAAAAAAGAACAGAGTTTTTTTTGTATTGTATCGCTTATTTTTTTATTTCTATTCTATATTTTTTATATTTTATAATTTTTTATTTATTAATTTAATATAAATTGAATAATTAAATTCAATTTGCCTATTTCTAGTACTTATTTCTAAACAGAGTCAAAAATCTATTCTATTTAGAAATGTATTTTTTATTGAAAATTATCAATGATGATAATACTTATTAGAATTTAGATAGAATTTAGGACTAAGTCTCATGTAAATTTCAAAATACCTCTTTTCTGTTTTACAACACTCCTTAAAAAAAGGTTTCTCTTGGACTAAGAATAAGAAAGGGAAGGAAGAAAGCGAGTCGGTGTGCTAATTCCTCATCCTCAAATTAGTCCTTCCCATGGATTATTGTCTCAACGAATAAATAATTATAAGAGTGAAATCTTGATATAATTCGAAAAAGCAAAGAGCAGGTCCCCGTCCATAAAATAAGAAAAAAATACGTGATTTTTCAGATTTATAGGATTAAACAAAAGGATTCGCAAATAAAAGCGCTAATGCTACAACCAGTCCATAAATTGTTAAAGCTTCCATAAAAGCCAGACTTAGCAATAAAGTACCTCGTATTTTTCCTTCCGCCTCAGGTTGTCTCGCGATACCTTCAACAGCTTAGCCCGCAGCAATACCTTGACCAGCTCCAGGTCCAATAGAAGCAAGTTCAATGGCCAACCCAGTAGCAATAACGAAAGCGATAGAAATCAGTGGATTCATGATAAGTTCCTCTCACCAAAATAAAGAAATGGTTAATGATACAATCATCTAATGAATTATGACTTCATTATTCCATCGCTAAGATTCACCCAGCCAAAGTAACTAAGAACTCCGAATTGAAGTAATAATATTATTGAACCATCAGAACTACTTCGATATCTCTTTTTTAGTTCCTATCCACGAGACTTTTATGAATCCTATATATATATATATATATGTATGTTTTTTTTTCATTTCTTTTTTGTGAACCATTCTTCGAATCCTTCGTTCTTTTTCTTTATTTCATCTTTTTATTCATTCAATTCAAAATCAAGACGAAAGGTAAGAACTTCTACTGGAATCCCTATCTAAATTCACAATAGTAGGGCGGATTAGATATATCTTTAGTTCATATATAACTAGTCAATATCATAGTGTAAACCAACTATTCTTATTTGAATCTTAGATCCAATTAGATTCTAGAATTTTTCTTCAAAACATCCATAAGAATTAGCTTATAAACATTACATTACATATACTTAATTCTACCCCCCAACCAACCCCATTTTATATGAATCTTGCTTTTTTGTAAATTCTTCTCTTCCTTTTATTTATCATTGGATGCAATCTAAATGGACGAATTCATTAGGTCAAATCATTGCACAGGAATAAATATTAGTATTTGATTGAGCTAAATTCATGCAATTTAATTTATTATTTATTAATATTTTATTTTGGTCAATCGTTGAATTGAATGAAATTGGCTAAAATTGAAATTGGGCATCGTTTTAAAAAAGATCTTTCTTTAATCATTTTTAATCACATGCCGTAAATTGATACCATAAGAACTCTTATTCAAATTATTCATACCAAAGACATATGACTTTGCACTATAGTTAGCTCAACACCAATCAAGAATCCCCAAAGAATTCCAAGAATTCGTGTTACATGCTTGTTCTAACCCTCAGCTCTCTTTTCTAGGTTTATCGATATTGAATCAATTGAACATACTTTTAACACTTGTTCCACTTTTGGAAGACCTTGTGTTGTATCACTAGATCTCAATTTTTCATATATAAATGTAACTAACATATCTCCTTCGTAAAGGATTTTTCCATAATGCCTATGAACAGTTGCTCCTGGAGTAGCCAAATAAGGGGTAGCTGATCTTATTACTATAGAGTCAATTTGAAGAATTAAAACTTGACCCGAACGGTCCATTTTTGGCTATACATAAATTTTCACAAATAAATTGCCCAAGACTAATTATTTTGGATGTTTCTTCACAATAATTATGATGATAATTTTGATGGAGAAAATACCAATTCAAATTGAATGAATTCAAAACGATGTTACTCCATCGGTGAGGATTATAAATCCTTCCGTTTTCATCCATTAAGTAATATTTAATTACTTGAAAAATAAGTTTTAAATTGTCAAGCTAAAAATATTGTGTTACCGAAATCTAATGATGAGTTATTAAACGGTAAAATGAACAAAAATTCGCAATTTCAATGGCTATTCCTAAAAGGCCTGACGAATTTCTAATTGTAATTAGAGGATTTTTTTTTTAATTTTAATTGATTCTTTTATCACATTATGATATTTTACATGATTGAATGGACCCATACGAAAATAATTAGATGATGACAAAATTATCAAAGATTGGCATTCCTTATTTCTTTTCAACAACATATGAATAGTTCTGTGATTTTGGCTAAGTGATTGTTGAATCCTTGCCTTGGAATAAATGGAATAAAACAGATTGATGCGATTTGACCCATTATCAGAGATCAATCTTGAACCTGACGGATCGTTCCTTTTTCTGATATACGAAATATGCGATTTCGCTAAGTTGATTCTTAAGAAATCTCGAATCAGATCATTTATACTCACTTCAACAAAGAAAGTATGGACCTCTTCGACGGAAGAACTTTTGTTGTCTTGGTCCCAATTCAAGACAAAACAAGTTCGAACCAATTGGATACTTATGTCAGAAATTCCCTGAGCCGGTTTGCCATTTCCATGAAGGATATAATTTATGACTCGAAATTGCATGTTATCCTTTTCCATAAATATATAATGTGGAAAGAGTGTTGCTAAATTTATACCATCTGCTATCTCATATGTGGCTATGGGTCACACCAAAACAAAATACTTTTTCTTGGAAGGTGTGATCCGTTGGACATAGATCCAATTTTTTAATTTTTTTGATTTCTTAGAGTTTGTTTTTTGCCTCCTGGTGATATCAAGATGCCACTGTGTCGGGATATCTTATCTGTCTTTCTCAGAAAATAGATATCTCTAGAAAAGATTTTAAGTTCAATACTTTTTTTTTCTCTCCATTCGGACCAATCCACTTACTTGGCTTCTTGTATTTAATGTGATTCGTGTATCTACTTCAATGATACTATTGTTCCATACGATTATGGAAGAAGATTCAGGTAAAATATGCACATCCTCAAGAATGAAAAAAAATTGATATACCTTTATTTGGTATTTTGTCTGTTTTTTTTTTTTTTTGTGCACAAATGAGAAGTTTCGGATACAATTCGGATATCAGAAAGACTACCATATAAAATACAGGATTTCTCCTCCGATTCATTCTCGTCGAGCCCCTCGGTCTATCACTATACCTCGAGAAGTAGAAAGGATTACAATCCCGATCCTTCCTAAAATTCTCAGAATTTGTTGATAGTTAGAATAGATTCGTAGACCAGGTCAAGTTTTAAATTCAAAATAGTTCTGTATGGCTCTTTCCTATTTCGTCAATGTCATAGGGTTAAAATTAAAAAAAAAATCTTGTTTTCTCGATGTTTCCTTATGTTCTCGATAAAACCTTTTCGTAAAAGTATTTTAATAATGTTTTCGCTGATGTTAGTAGATGCTATCCGAAGCGTTCCTTTTCTATTCATCTCAGCATTTTGTATAGAGATTATTATATCAGCAATAGTGTCCCTATCCATGATAAACTAAAATTATTCTTGCTCCTGAATTTTGATATAATCAACATGTTCTTTTTTTATTTATATATAGTTTTTTATATTTTATATTTATATTTATATATATTACATATAAATTGTATTAAATTAATATATCAATTTAATTTTTCTATAAGTACAAGCATTATATATTATTATATAATAATTATATTAAGGGTATATGCGTGAAAGGTAGATGCGTGAGACACAATCTACCAATTAATCTATTTGATTTAAATCCTATAACTATATTCAGGTCTCATCTTATAATATCTCAGGAGCAAATGAAACTATTTTAGTGAAATTTAACTGTCTCAATTCCTGGGTGATTGCACCAAAAACTCGAGTTCCTTTTGGATTTCCTTCTTGATCAATGACAACTGCGGCATTGTCATCATATCGTCTTATCATCCCAATGTTACGTTTGAGTTATTTACAAGTACATACAATTATAGCTCTGATCACTTCTATTCTTTTTAGAGGCGTATTTGGTACTGCTTCCTTGATCACAACAACAATAACGTCACTAATATGAGCATATTGGTGATTATTAGCTCCTATGATTCGAATACAATTCTTAGGCCTCGCTGTTGTTTACGACATTTAAATGGGTCTGAGGTTGAGTCATATCATTTTTTTTTTAATCTGTTCTTTGGACAAAGTAAAAAAAAGAAATATTGTTTGTTAAAAAAAAAAGAAGAAAACTTGCAATTTTTTATCTCTAAGACATCTTTCTTTTGTGATTCTATATTCCTATTTCGAAATGATGAATTGGGTTTTTATAGGCATTTTGGACGCTGCTATTAAAATAGCCCTTCTAGCTATATTTTTGGATACTCTGCCTATTTCATAAAGTATTCTACCTAGTTTAACGATAGCTACCTAATATTCGAGAGATCTTTTCCCCAAACCCATACATGTTTTCGTAGGTCTTATTGTAACCGATTTTTCTGGAAATATACGTACCCATATTTTTCCACTATGGCATATATTTCGTGTCATTACTCGTTGCCATGTTTCTATTTGTCTAGATGTGATCCAAGTGGGTTCAAGTGCTTGAAGAGCATATCTACCGAAACAAATACGATTACCTCGATAAGATATTCCTCTCAGTCTTCCTCTATGTTGTTTATGGAATCTGGTTCTTTTAGGGTTATAGTTGATGGTTGTTTCTAAATTCCATCTCTACTATAGAACTGGACATGAGAGTTTCTTCTCATCCAGCTCCTCGTGAATGGATGGACTAAAAAAGATTTATTAAGATATTCATGTAGTTAATGAATAATAGACTTAATCATGGGATT
This sequence comes from Moringa oleifera, assembly GCA_021397835.1. NCBI lineage: Eukaryota > Viridiplantae > Streptophyta > Magnoliopsida > Brassicales > Moringaceae > Moringa > Moringa oleifera. Next base: position 2,074,950 of record JAJFZO010000065.1, read on the forward strand.
CTTTGAGATTTCATCTAATCTACTCTAAATTTGTATATGTTTTTAGGAAATAGAATTTATCTTGAATTTTGTTTATAGATAATGTAATGTCGAATGTCATTTTTGTTGGAGTTATAATCTTATAATGAATATTTATTTTGTTTTGCCCTTTTTTATCATATTAAATCGACCAAAATTTATCAATCCAATAAAATCAACTTTTCGTAGGTGAATATTTACTCTTTCAATATCTATTTCGGTTTTAGGGCTTGCCCATGACTTTTCAGAATAAAAATATGAATAAATGAATTGGTTTCTGGTTTGTTCCACCATCCCACCCAATGAATCATTAGGATTCCTTTTCAATAGAATCTTCCGCATTCATAGGTTTCGTCGTTCCCATCGCTTCTTGATTAATGTTTAGGTCTGAATTATACAATGAAGCCCCTAATGAAATTTTTTAATTTATTCTTGAGTCAATCTTCTCAGTTTTTATTGACTCAAGGCTCTTAATTTTTTTTTATTCTATGAACAGATTTATCTAATTATGCATGAATCTATATTGATGCTTTATTACATTGCCTTTTCTTTTATGAGATGATTTCATAGACCTTCCATATTGGAATCATATATCATTGATATTTCTTTTTTTCTCTTTCTCTCATACTTCCATTTATCTGCATCCTTTTTTATTTCGCTTCACAACTTATAATTAGATTGATTTTTATTTTGTTTTTTATGCAAAAAAAATTCAGTTGCTATAATCATATGACCAATATATCATATCTTCACTGCTACTTTGGATCCAAATAATGCGAAACAATGAGTTGGTTATTAGTGCTTGCTATAGTTATTAGTTCCTATTAAAGTTATAGGTCGGTTCATTTTTTTTAATCTTAATGCTAAAAAAACCAACGAGTCACACATTAAGCATAGCAATTATATCAAAGGATTGATCGAATTTTTATTCAACCTTATAGAATTGATGATTTTTTCTGATCGAACGTTAAAAAAAAAAGAATGAAATAATTTGTCTTTTTTTTTATCACTGGATAGAACGTAAAGACAAGTAAAGTCTTTTTATTCTTCGTCTACAAATATCCAAATTTTGATTCCTAATATCCCATAGATAGTTCGAACTGCATAGGAACAATAATCAAATTTAGCCCTAATGGTTTGTAAAGGAACCCTACCTTCTCTGATCCATTCGACACGTGCAATTTCTTTTTCGTCGATACGCCCAGCAATTTCCACTTGAATTCCTTTTATATTCGCCTGTTCAGTTAATTCAATTGCTTTTTTCATTGCTTTGCGAAATGAAACTCTATTCTTTAATTGTCTAGCTATAAATTCTATAAGAATATTGGGGTGTCCATAAGGATTTGCAATTCTTGTAATAGCAATGTTGAGTTTTTGGTTCACACAATTAAGTTCTTTTTGTACATTCAGCTATAATTTTCCATTCTTTGTGGCTTATCTTCAATTAATAATTTTGGGAATTCCATATAGATTATGACCTGAATCAGATCGATTCTTTTTTGAATTTTTATACGTGTAATTCCCTCAACCCCGGAGGATATTTTCATATTTTTTTTACATAATTCTTGATACAGTCTCATATTTTTTTATCTTCTTATAAACCCTCAAAATAATTTTTTGCTTGTGCAAGCCAAGAGAATGATGGCTTTGGGTTGTACTAAGTCTAAAACCAAGTGGATTTATTTTTTGTCCCATAAGCCTCCACGACTATTACTATATGTATCATGACATGTCATCTTTGTACTCTTATTTATGCATCCAAGTTTTTTAAAGCACATTACATATTCTTCATATAAGGATGTATCTTCCAATACAATAGTTATATGACAAGTGGGTCTTTTTATTGGATAACTTCGTCCTCGGGCTCGAGGTTTTAATTTTTTCACAGTAGTACCTTCGTTTACTTCGGCTTTACTAATGACTAAATTCGACCTATATTGTGACTAGCATTTGCTATTGCAGAATAAACCAATTTAAAAATGGGATAACATGCTCGATAAGGCACGAGTTCTAGTATCATAAGTGTTTCCTGATAGGAACGTCCACGAATCTGATCAATTACTCTTCATGCCTTGTGGGCGGACATACATATATGTTTACCTAAAGCGTATACTTTTGTATATGACTTCCTCTTTCTCTTCTTTATCATGAGGTTCACCTCTCACTAATGAATCTATATTAATTTTATTTTTGATGAGATCTATTATCATTTTTCGCATGTCCATGAAAATTTATAGTAGGTGTAAATTCTCCCAATTTGTGTCCTACCATATGATCTGTTATATAAACAGGCAAGTGTTCCCTTCCATTAGCGATAGCAATGGTATGGCCGATCATTGTGGGTATAATGGTAGATGCTTGGGACCAAGTTATTATTATTGCTTTTTTCGCTTTTGTATTAAGCTTATTAATTTTTCTTAATAAATGATTTGCTTCAAAAGGATTTTTTTTAGTGAACATATCACAGTTAATTAACTCCTATTTTTTTTAAAGATGAAGAAAGAAATTCTATTTTCTCTCCTATTTACTATTGCGATGAAGAATCAAATTATCACTATATTTATTCCTTTTTCTACTTCTTCTTCCAAGTGCAGGATAACCCAAAGGGTTGCAGGTTTTTTTCTATCAATTGAAACCCTCCCTTCACCACCTCCACGAGGATGGTTTACAGGGTTTATAACTACTCCTCTTACTACAGGACGCTTACCTAGCCAACATTTAGATTCAGCTTTACCTAAACTTCTCTTGTTCACCCTAAAATTCCCTACTTGTCTGATTGTTGCTGAGCAGTTTTTGGATATCAAATGGACCTCTCCAAAAGGTAATTTTAATGTGGCCGATTTCCCTTATTTTGCAATCAGTTTCACCACAGCACCCGCTGCTTTAGCTAATTGTCCACCCTTTCCAAGTGTGATTTCTATGTTATGTATGGCAGTGCCTAAGGGCATATCGGTTGAAGTGGATTCTCTTTTTTGATCAATCAAAACCCCTTCCTAAACTGTTGAAGCTTCTTCTAAAGCATACGACTTTTTGGATGTAGATGATGATTTCTATACAAATGGATCTTATATATATCATACAATGAAGTACCACACGAATGGATATATAAGAATCCAAATCTGCCGAATAACTCATGTTATGATCTTTTATATCCTAGGTCTTCCCTTTTTTTCATCTGACTTATGTTCTTCATATAGCATTCAGACCAAATGACTCTATGAAATTACATCGATACTTCCACATATTATCGGTCACATAGGAGATATCTCTATTTTTCCTCGAGGAATCTTTAGAATTACCACTGCTTAGCTTTCAATTTGCCTCTGACCATCAAATGAAATGTTAATAACTCGTCCTCCTCTCTTTGAAACAAGGAGCGCTTTTGGTTCTGTCGGTGCTTGAAACAATTTTGTCTTCTCCATATTACTATATCTCTAGAGTCAATAATTTTATATGAGGAACTACTAAACTCAATCACTTATTGTCGTTACTCTTCAGTTTTCTGTTGAGGTCTATCTTGTAGAGGTACTCAAATTAGATCAGTGGTCAATTTCTAGGTTTCATTGTAAACCTAATTGGTTACTTCCAATTACGTAAATTAATAGTTCAAACCGCACTCAAAGGTAGGGCATTTCCCATTTTTATAGGAACTTTTGTACCAAAAACAATGGGATCTCCAATTATAGCCCCTTTGGGATGTAAAATATATCTCTTCTCACCATCCCCATAGCGTATGAGACAAATGTATGCATTTCAATTAGGGTTGTATTTTATGGTTACGATTATACCATATATGTCTTTTTCATTTCATCGAAAATCGATTTTACGGTATAGACGCTTATGACCTCCCCCTCTATGCCTTGCGGTAATGATTCCTCTGGCATTACGACCTTTACCATAACGATGTTATCCATAGATCAAATTATTTCGTGAATTAGATTTCACTTGACTGTCTACAGCTCTATAACGTGTGCTCGGGGTAGAAGTTTTGTATAAATGTATCGCCATGATATTAAGTACTTTGATTTAAGTTCTTTTCTTTCTAAAAGGTGGAATAGAATAACCTAGTTGAAGTGTAATGATCATATGTCTGTAATGCATTGTATGTCCCATAATAGGTCCCATTCTTCTACCCTTTTCGGGGAGTCGATGACTATTCATAGCTATTACCTTGACCCCAAAGAAGAGTTCGACCCAATGCTTTATTTCTATCCTAGTTAATCCTGATTCAACATTAGAAATATATTGATTTTTCCCCAATAACCGAATACTTTTGTCTGTAAATACTGCATATTTGATTCCATCCATAAATTTATTTTCTTCCCTATGAGTTCTAGTCTTAATAAGAAAGCTAGTTCTTACTGTTCATATGTTATGACATGAATATACCACACCAATTCGTTATGTATAAATGATGAGATTCTATTGATACAGAGCCAATTCCAATAGACTTATTGGAGGGCCCATTGGCATGCATTTAGTAGGAATTAAACCTACAAATTCTCCAATTATGAGTTGGGCGCTTTAACCATTCAATCATGGATGCTTAGCGGGGATCCTCGTACATGGTGAATAACTAAATTCCAATTAAAATGAAATCTTTAGGATAAATCAATGCAATTTAGGAGGAATCAATGAAAGGATATCAATTCAAATCCTGGATTTTTGAATTGAGAGAAATATTAAGAGAGATCAAGAATTCTCACTATTTCTTAGATTCGTGGACCCAATTCAATTCAGTGGGATCTTTCATTCACATTTTTTACCACCAAGAACATTTTATAAAACTCTTGGACCCTCGAATTTGGAGTATACTACTTTCATGCAATTCACAGGGTTCAACAAGCAATCGATATTTTACGATCAAGGGTGTAGTGCTATTTGTAGTAGCGGTCCTTATATATCGTATTAACAATCGAAATATGGTCAAAAGAAAAAATCTCTATTTGATAGGGCTTTTTCCTATACCTATGAATTTCATTGGATCCAAAAATGATACATTAGAAGAATCTTTTGGGTCTTCCAATATCAATAGGTTGATTGTTTCACTCCTGTAGCTTCCAAAAGGAAAAAAGATCTTTGAGAGCTGTTTCCTGGATCTGAAAGAGAGTACTTGGGTTCTTCCAATAACTAAAAAGTGTATCATGCCTGAATCTAACTGGAGTTCGCGGTGGTGAAGGAACTGGATCAGAAAAAAGAGGGATTCTAGTTGTAAGATATCTAATGAAACCATCGTTGGAATTGATATCTTATTCAAAGAGAAAGATATCAAATATCTGAAGTTTCTTTTTGTATATTATATGGATGATCCGATCCGCAGGGGCCATGATTGGGAATTATTTGATCGTCTTTCTCCGAGTAAGAGGCAAAACATAATCAACTTGAATTCGGGGACAACTATTCAAAATCTTAGTGAAAGATGGGATTTGTTATCTCATGTTTGCTTTTCATAAAAAAAAAAAAAAAAGCCAATTGAAATGGAGGGTTTTTTCAAACAACAAGGAGCTGGGTCAACTATTCAACCAAATGATATCGAGCATGTTTCCCATCTTTTCTCGAGAAACAAGTGGGCTATTTCTTTGCAAAATTGTGCTCAATTTCATATGTGGCAATTTCACCAAGATCTCTTTGTTAGTTGGGGGAAGAATCCGCATGAATTCTATTTTTTGAGGAACATATCGAGAAGAATGGGATTTGGTTAGACAATGTATGGTTGGTAAACAAGGATCGATTTTTTATCAAGGTACGAAATGTATCGTCAAATATTCAATATGATTCCACAAGATCTAGTTTCGTTCAAGTAACGGATTCTAGCCAATTGAAATGATCTTCTGATCAATTTAGAGATCATTTTGATTCCATTAGTAATGAGGTTCCAGAATATCACATATTGATCAATCAAAGAGAGATTCAACAATTAAAAGAAATATCGATTCTTTAGGATCCTTCCTTTCTTCAAACAGAACGAACAGAAATAGAATCAGACCAATTCCCTGAATGCCTTTTTGGATATTCCTCAATTCCCCGGCTATTCACAGAACATGAGAAGAGGATGAATAATCATCTACTTCCGAAAGAGATCGAAGAATTTCTTAGGAATCCTACAAGACCGATTCGTTCTTTTTTCTCTAACAGATGGTTAGAACTTCATATAGGTTCAAATCCTACTAAGAGGTCCACTAGGGATTAGAAATTGTTGAAGAAAGAATAAGATGTTTCTTTTGTCGCTTCTAGGCAATTGAAAAATAAAGAAATAATTAATATATTCAAGATAATCACGTATTTACAAAAAATACCGTTTAAACCCAAGTATGTTATTGCTATGAGCATGTACAATTACAGGAGGGATGTTCAGTAAGGGTCTCTGAAGTGGATGATGGTTGATAAAGTAATTCTTGATCATAATTTCCAGTATGCATACTGTGTGCAAAAATAAACTTGTGATTGGTAGTAAAACACCGATTCTCCTATTAAGATCGAATTCTATCTTCATAGATTTCTCGAGATACTTTCTTATGAAGTTTTGTTATAGCATCTATAACTGCCTCTAGTTTAGGTGGACAGCCTGGCAAATAGACATCCACAAGAATTAGCTTGTCAACTCCCTGAGTAGTACTACAAGAATCGGTACTGAACATCCCTTCTGTAATTGTACATGCTCCCATAGCAATAACCTACTTTGGTTCAGGCATTTGTCCATATAATCTCACTAAAGAAGGAGCCATTTTCATTGTTACTATGCCGGTTATTAAAATTAAGTTCGTTTGTCTAGGACTCGATCTTGGTACCAATCCATAACGATCAAAGTCGAATTGTGAGCCTATTAATGAGGCAAATTCAATGAAGCAACAACTGGTACCATAAAGAAACGGCCATAAACTGGAAAGTCTTGACCAATTTGAAAGATTGTTTAATGTAGTTGAAATAACTGAATTTTGGGTTGTTCGATCAACTAAGGTAAACTCAATGGAATTCATAATTGTCTTATTGTTCTTAATGTTTTTTTTTTCACTTTTTTCTTCTTATTGTTATTGTCTGAATATTTAGGAACTAAGACCATTCCAATGCTCCTTTTCGCCATGTATAAACTGAACCAACAATTAGGATAAACACAAAAATGAAAGCTTCCATAAAAACAGATACCCCCAATACATCGAAACTCATTGCCCATGGATAAAGAAAAACTATTTCAACATCAAAAACAACAAAAAATAGAACAAATATATAATAACGAATTCAAAATTGTAACCAAGCATCGCCCATTGGTTCTATACCCGATTCATAACTAGAGAGTTTCTCTGGACCTTCGCTAATTGGAGCTAAAACTCCAAAAATTAGAAATGCCAAAATAGGAATAGCACTTGATATTATTTGAAATGCCCATAAAATATCATATTCGTAAAGCAGAAACATAGACGAACTCCTATGAATGTGGAAAATATACCAGATTAGTCGATTTGAATTGGAATTGATTGTCAAGTCATACATAACTGTTTTGTAAAAACAAAAATTGAGTTTGATCGAATCGTCTAGTTTCGTTTGTTTGTTGTGGTACATGTCTCTTTTTAAGATTTATTGATTGGAATCCTATTTTATTTTCATTACTCTTATTTTTCGATATAGTATAAATAAATATAGATTTCTCTTATACAAAAAAAATCAAACTTTCTTGCTTTCAACTCGCTTCATATTTTTTTAAATAAAATAATAAAATACGGTGAAAATTCTAAACTAAATAGAATTCTCATTTTTTTTAAAATTCTAATATGTATTAGAGTATTAAAAATTAAAAAATCTTAAATTAAAATTAAAAATTTTAAATCGATTTATTATTTTATGTTGAATATTATTATCTTTCATTATTTTTATTTTATTATTACGTTCATTTTTATTTATATTATATTATATTATATTAATATTATTATATTAATTATATTAATAATATTATTATATTTATATTAATAATATTATTTTAATATTAATTATTAATTATTTTTAATTTTAAAATTATTAAATAATAAATAAATTTTTTATTATTTATATTTATATTATAAAAATAAAATATTATGTTATTTATGTTATGTTTATGAATTTTTTTTTATGAAAATCTCTTCGTTTTTCAAACTCTACCGGGTCCACAAATGCAATAAGGCCTTCCTAGATCCATGTGACTTACTATTAGATTCGATTGGGTTTGAGTTACGTTTGAGTTTTTATCTTTAACTGGGTTTATGTCATAATTTTGAAACCACAAATTCAAAAAGATTTGGTAGGTATACAAAAAAAAGAAGTATCACTAATTCTTTGATTGTAGACAATAAAAGAGAAAATTTCATAGATAATCAATCCGCCTACGAAGATTAATGAAGAAAAATTACTTTGTTTTGGTTAATCCGATATTAGAAAGAGATATATAATGATTGGATCCATTGAAATGAAATGCACTTTTGTTTTCAGTTTTGCTCTGAACGATCCCCATGTGAGCAGGCTTATGGGAATGATTTTATTTCAATAAACCAAGTAAGCGGAAGGGACCTGTTCCAAACAAGAAAGAATACAATAATGAGGAAAAAATTATACAATTTTTTGTATTTGAATATTATTTATAATATTATTTATTTAATTTATAATATTATTTATTTATAATATAAATAATATTATATCTATGATTTATAAATAAATAATAAAATAATATAGGTGTAGGGAGGGCTATACAGATTCGAACCGTCGACTTTCTCAGTAAAAAAGATCAAATTGATTATTATCAAAATGCTTCGAACTCTTTCAAAGACCAAACATGCATTTTTTTTTTTTTTTTGCATTGGGCTCTTTCATTAATTGATATTTATATCAATTAGTCTACCATATCTTTTTCTTAACATAAAGAAAAAAAAATGGCTCCACGTGCTCTGATTCATTATTTGAGTCCTAATACAATACAAGAGCACTACCAAAGTGCTTCAAAGAAGGGTTATCTTGATGTAGGTTTGCTTCTGGCCTAGATCAACCTAAGTTAAATGGAGTCTCTATCATCCTGATTAAAAAATCTAACATGACGCCTCAGATACCTTAAGGTTCATAGTCATAGAATGAAAAGAGAATTTTTGAAGTCCTTATACTCATTATGCCTAGCATTGAATAGACTGGGTATTCACCCAATCAATATCTCAAATCAATGATGGATTCTATTTGGCTCCCACCTAAAAGGGCACCAAAATCGAACCGAACCATTTGTTAGGCTATTGTTCTCTTGTTCCTGAAAAGTCATGGAGTAAGACATTGATTTCTCAATAAGATAAGATTAACCAATTCGTTTGATTGCATGATGGACTCCTCTAAAACACATTGGCGCACGTGTAAACGAGTTGCTCTACCTAACTGAGCTATAGCCCTTATGTTCATGATACACATTTTATCTTATCATATTATGTAGATAATTTCTTGTCAAGATGAATATTACATGATCCAATATCATATCTTTTTGATCTGTTTGATTGGTATTGCTTATAGGTAATATTGGATTTGTAATCCATCGATGTGATAGGTGTCCTTTTTGTTTCTCTTTACGATGATACGTGAGCTACTTAACTCAATGGTTAGAGTATTACTTTCATACGGTGTGAGTCATTGGTTCAAATCCAATAGTAGGTAGAACTTAGTAGACACTATTGACCACAGTGTCAAATAAGTTTTTCTACCCACCTTCTTTTTTCTTATTGATTTTGTATCTTTTCTATCCTATTTTTATTTTTAATTTTAAATTTTTTTCTTATATCAGAATCTGATTCCACTTGATTGTATTCAAGTGGTAGAAAATTGAAATTAGGTCTATAAACAGAACTTATCTTTATTTTATACAAAAGTTCTTTTGATTATTTGGGCGTACTAACTAGTTACGAAATCGCATTAATAGTCTTGACTCATGTCCGAGCTCATTTGAGAGCTAGATTTGCCTCAATTGTTTGTCTCTTGCCTTCAGCTTTCCTTAAATTAACTTTCGCTATTTCAAGAGTTTACTGAGCTTCTTATGGATCAATGTCACTACTCTTCTCTGCATCATTTACTAAAATAGTGATTTCATTATTACCTATTCTAGCAAAACCACCCATCAGAGCCATCGTTAACCATTGGTCATTAAGGCGTATTCTCAAAATACCTATATCTACAGGTATGGCAATAGGCGCATGATTTGCTAGCACGCCAATTTGTCCACTATTAGTAGATAAAATGATTTCTTTTACTTCTAAATCCAAACCAATTTGATTAGGAGTCAGTACACAAAGATTTGAGGTCATTTCTTCAATTTGCTCTCTATTTTTAAGTTCGTAGCCTTCGCTGTAGCTTCATTGATGTTACCTACTAAGTTAAAGGCTCGTTCAGGAAGACTGTCTAATTCTTTAGAAAGGATCAATTTAAACCCTCTAATAGTTTCTGCTAGACCGACATATTTCCTCGAAGAACCAGTAAATACTTCTGCTACGAAAAAGGGTTATGATAAGAAATGCTCAATTTTTCACACTCTTGCTACGGTTAAGTGATCCTTTTTGGATAATTCGTCCAACCCTAGGATAGCTATAATGTCCTGAAGTTCTTTGTAACGTTGCAAAGTTTGCTTAACTCTTTGCGCAGTTTCATAAGGTTCCTCACCAACGATCCGAGGTTGGAGCATAGTTGACGTTGAGTCTAAAGGATCTAAAGTGATTGCTGAGATTCGCACGAGAACATACACTTTTAATTTTAAAGAGATGGTTCAAAAACATATTTATTTTGACTCAGAGGGAGAAATGCATTGGAGTACCGATGTGTACCATGCACCTGAATTTACATATAGTAATGTTCATCTCTTGCCAAAAACAAGCCATTTATGAATATTATCAAGAGGTTCATGTAGATATAGTTTAGTTCCTTTTTTGCTCTACAAGGATCAAGATCAAATGAACATTCATTATCTTTTTGTCGAACAAAGGCATATTTCTAGCCTCTCAGTGAATAATGATCAAGTGAGACACAAATTCTTTAGTTTAGATTTTTCTAATAAAAAAAATGTGAGATTCCTGATTATTCAGAATTTAATCGAATCATAGGTACTGGTCATTGTAATCTCATAAATTTAGCTATTCTTCATGAGAATTCAAATTTATTAGCAAAGAGGCAAAGAAATTGATTTATCATTCCATTCCAATCGATTCAAGAACAAGAGAAAGAACTAATGCCACGTTCAAGTATCTCGATTGAAATACCCATAAATGGTATTTTCTATGGAAATAGTATTCTTGCTTTTTTCAATGATCGTCGATACAGAAGAAAGAGTTTAGAAATTCTTAAATATGGGACTAGAAGGGCGCATTCAATCGTCAAAATAGAGGATGTGATTGAGCATTGAGGAGTCAAAAAATTTAAGACAAAATACCAAATGAAGGTAGATTGATTTTTTTCATTCCCGAGGAACTGCATATTTTACCTGAATCTTCTTCCATAATGGTAGTATCATTGGAGTAGATACACGAATCACTTTAAATACAAGAAGTCAAGTAGGTGGATTGGTCCAAGTGAAGAGAAAAAAAAATTATTGAACTTAAAATATTTTCTAGAGATATCCATTTTTCGAGAAAGACAGATAAGATATCCCAACACAATGGCATCTTGACATCTCCAAGTAGGTGAAAAACAAACTCTAAGGAATAAAAAAAAATTGAAAATTCGGATCTATGTCCAACGGATCACGCCTACCAAGAAAAAGTATTTTGTTTTGGTGCGACTCGTAGCCACATATGAGATAGTGGACGATACAAATTTAGCAACACTCTTTCCACATGATATATTTCGAGAAAAGGATAATATGCAATTTCGAGTTGTCAATTATATCCTTTATGGAAATGGAAAACTAGCTCCAGGAATTTCTGACACAAGTATTCAATTGGTTCGAACTTGTTTAGTCTTGAATTGGGACCAAGACAACAAAAGTTCTTCCGTTGAAGAGGTCCATACTTTCTTTGTTGAAGTGAGTATAAATGGACCGATTTGAGATTTCCTAAGAATCAACTTAGTGAAATCCCATATTTCGTATATCAGAAAAAGGAACGATCCATCAGGTTCAGGATTGATCTCTCATAATGGGTCAGATCGCATCAATCCGTTTTATTCCAAGGCAAGGATTCAACAATCACTTAGCCAAAATCATGAAACTATTCATATGTTGTTGAATAGAAATAAAGAATGCCAATCTTTGATAATTTTTTCATCATCTAATTATTTTCGAATGGGTCCATTCAATCACGTAAAATATCACAATGTGATAAAAGGATCAATTAAAATTAAAAAGAATCTTCTAATTTTAATTAGAAATTCGTTGGGCCCTTTAGGAACAATCATTCAAATTATGAAATCTTTATTTATTTTACCGTTTAATAACTTATAATCAGATCTCGATAACAAAATATTTTTAATTTGATAATTTAAAACATATTTTTCAAGTAATTAAATATTACTTAATGGATGAAAATGGGAGGATTTATAATCCCCATCGATGCAGTAACATCGTTTTGAATCCATTCAATTTGAATTGGTTTCTCCTTCAAAATTATCATCATAATTATTGTCAAGAAACATCCATAATAATTAGTCTTGGGCAATTTATTTGTGAAAATGGATGTATAGCCAAAAACGAACCGCACCTAAAATCGGGTCAAATTTTAATTTTTCAAATTGATTTTGTAGTAATAAGATCAGCTAAGCCTTATTTGGCTACTCCAAGAGCAACAGTTCATGGGAATTATGGAGAAATCCTTTACGAAGGAGATACGTTAGTTGCATTTATATATGAAAAATTGAGATCTGGTGATATAACATAAGGTCTTCCAAAAGTTGAACAAGTGCTAGAAGTACATTCAATTGATTCAATATCGATGAACCTAGAAAAGAGAGTTGAGGGTTGGAACAAGCGTATAACACGAATTCTTGGAATTCCTTGGGGATTCTTGATTGGTGCTGAGCTAACTATAGTGCAAAATCATATCTCTTTGGTTAATAAGATCCAAAAGGTTTATCGATCCCAGGGGGTGTAGATCCATAATAAGCACATAGAAATTATTGTATGTCAAATAACATCAAAAGTCTTGGTTTCAGAAGAGGGAATGTCTAATATTTTTTTTACATGGAGAACTAATTGGATTGTTACGAGCAGAATAAACAGGACGTGCTTTAGAAGAAGCGATATGTGATCGAGCCATCTTATTAAGAATAACGAGAGCATCTTTGAATACTCAAAGTTTTATATCTTAAGCAAGTTTTCAAGAAATCGCTCGAGTTTTAGCAAAAGTTGCTCTCTGGGGTTGTATCAATTGGTTAAAAGGCCTGAAAGAGAACATTATTATAGGGGGACAATCCCCATGGGTATTGGATTCCAAGGATTAGTGCACTGTTCAAGACTCAGCATTCTTTTGGAAACAAAAAATAGAATTTATATTTATTCGAGGGGGAAATGAGAGATATTTTCTTCCACCATAGAGAATTATTTGACTCTTGCATCGCAAAGAATTTACATAATACATCCAGATGATCTTTTATAGGATTTAATGATCCCTAAGAGTGGATTCATGTTTTTAACTTAACTATTTGTTATTTGCTATAGTCATTTGATTTGTTAATTTGTTAACAGTAATAAAGATAATAAAGAATAGAAAGTAATGGCTTGGATCATGTATAAATGGCCAATCTTCGGTAGAAGAGAAGGTTCCATCGGAACAATTATTTATTTCAGGGTACCTCCTTTCTCTTTTTTTTTTTTAAAAAAAGAGGAAGTGTGAGGAGAAATGGCAAAAAGATATTGGAATATCAATTTGGAAGAGATTATGGAAGCAGGAGTTCATTTTGATCATGGTACTAAAAAATGGAATCCCAGAATGGCACCTTATATCTCGCAAAGCGTAAAGGTATTCATATTACAAATCTGACTAAAATTGCTTATTTTTTATCAGAAGCTTATGATTTAGTATTTGATGCAGCAAGTTGGGGAAAACAATTCTTAATTGTTAAGACCAAAATAAAGCAGCTAAGTTAATGGCGCGGGTTACAATATGGGCTCGGTGTCATTGTGCTAATAAAAAATGGCTCGGTGGTATTTTAACAAATTGGTCCACTACAGAAACGAGACTTCATAAGTTTAAAGACTTGAGAATGGAACAAAAGACAAAGAGGCTCAACTGTCTTTCGAAAAGAGATGCAGTTGTGTTGAAGAGATAATTATCTCACTTGCAAACATATCTAGGCAGGATTAAATACATGACGAGGTTGCCTCATATTGTAATCATCATCGATCAGCAAGAAGAATATACGACTCTTTGAGAATATATCACTTTGGGAATTCCAACAATTTCTTTAATCGATACAAATTGTGATCCCGATCTCGTAGATATTTCAATTCCAGCAAATGATAACGCTATAGCTTCAATTCGATTAATTCTTAACAAATTAGTATTCACGATTTGTGAGGGTCGTTCTAGCTATATACAAAATCCATGATTAATAATGAGATAAATTTGGGGGGGGGGGAGACTCCTTAGATTTATGGAATCGGTTAGTACTCTTGAACCGCACAAAAGAAAAAAAGATAAAAATAACTGTGGATATTATGTGATTAGTTTAGTTGGTATCCAAAACCAAAATGTACAATTCAAGTAGGTAAGTCGAAAAAGAGAGATGTTTGAACCAAAATAATTTAAAGTTCTTATTTCTTTCAGGGGCAATATGAATGTTATATCATGTTCCATCAACGCACTAAAAGGGTTATATGATCTATCTGGTGTAGAGGTAGGCCAACATTTTTATTGGAAAATAGGAGGTTTACAAGTCCCTGCTCAAGTACCTATTACTTCTTGGGTTGTAATTGCTATCTTATTATGTTCCACAGTTATAGCGGTTCGGGATCCACAAACATTCCAACTAACGGCCAAAATTTCTTCAAATATGCTCTTGAATTCATTCGAGACATGAGCAAAACTCAAATTGGAGAAGAATATGGTCCATGGGTTCTCTTTATTGGACCTATGTTTCTATTTATTTATTTTTCCTAACTGGTCAGGTGCGCTTTTACCTTGGGAAATCATACAGTTACCTCATGGGGAGTTAACCGCACCTATGAATGATATAAATAGTACCATTGCTTTAGCTTTACTCACATCAGTAGCATATTTTTATGCGGGTCTTACCAAAAAAAGATTAGGATATTTCAGTAAATGCATTCAACAACTCTAATTCTTTTACCCATTAACATCTTAAAAGATTTCACAAAACCCTTATCACTTATTTTTTGACTTTTCAAAAATATATTAGCTGATGAATTAGTAGTTCTTATTCTTGTTTCTTTAGTACCTTTAGTGGTTCCTATACCTATGATGTTCCTTGGATTATTTACAAGCGGCATTCAAGCTCTTATTTTTGCAACTTTAGCTGTGGCTTATATAGGCGAATCTATGGAGGGTCATCATTGACTAGTTTTTAAAATAGTCTTTTTTCCCAATCCAATGTATGGATAATCTACGTAGGGAACATAAATATACTAATACAGTATATACGATCTAGAATAATAGCAAAAAAGATTATGATATTAGGGAATTGTAATAAAAAAAAGGAAAGAGATCTAAAAGATCTTTTTCTCAAAATTCCTATTCGGTCCATTTATTTACTATGCCTACCTCCAATCAATATTCTCTTCATATTTATATTGTTTTGTTTATTCAATTTCAATCAAATTAAATATTAGAAGAAAATAATTTGAATAAGAATTCTTATGGTATCAATTTACGGTGCGTGATTAAAAATCATTAAAAAAAGATCTTTTTTAGAACGATGCCCAATTCCAATTTTAGTCGATTTCATTCAATTCAACGATTGATCAAAATGAAATATTAATAAATAATAAATTAAATTGCATGAATTTAGCTTAATCAAATGCTGATATTTATTTCTATGCAATGATTTGACCTAATGAAGTCACCTATTTAGATTGTATTCGATGATAAATAGAAGGAAGAGAAAAATTTACAAAAAAGCAAGATTCATATAAAATAGGGTTGGTTATGGGGGGTAGAATTAAGTGTATGTAATCTAATGTTTATAAGCTAATTCTTATGGATGTTTCGAAGAAAAATTCTAGAATCCGATTGCATCTAAGATTCAAATAAGAATAGTTGGTTTACGCTATGGAAGAAACATATGTATATGTGATATTAGATATTGACTAGTTATATATGGACTAAAGATATATCTAATCCGCCTTACTTTGTGAATTTAGATAAGGATTCCAGTAGAAGTTCTTACCTTTCGTCTTGACTGTGAATTGAATGAATAAAGAGATGAAATAAAGAAAAAGAACGAAGGATTTAAAGAATGGTTCACAAAAAAGAAATGGAAAAAAATCATATATATATATATATATATATATATATATATGGATTCATAAAAATCCTGTGGATAGGAACTAAAAAACAGATATCAAAGTAGTTCTGATGGTTCAATAATATTATTACTTCAATTCGGAGCTCTTAGTTACTTTGACTGGGTAAATCTTAGCGATGGAATAATGAAGTCATAATTCATTGGATGATTGTATCATTAACCATTTCTTTATTTTGGTGCGAGGAACTTATCATGAATCCATTGATTTCTGTCGCTTCCATTATTGCTGTTGGGTTGGCCGTCGGACTTGCTTCTATTAGACCTAGAGTTAGTCAAGGTACTACTGCGGGCCAAGCTGTCGAAGGTATCGCGAGACAACTTGAGGCGGAAGGAAAAACATGAGGTACTTTATTGCTAAGTCTGGCTTTTATGGAAGCTTTAACAATTTATGGACTGGTTGTAGCATTAGTGCTTTTATTTGCGAATCATTTTGTTTAATCCTATAAATCTAAAAAATCACGTATTTTTTTTCTTATTTTAGGGACAGGGACCTGCTCCTTGCTTTTTGGAATTATATCAAGATTTTACTCTTACAATTATTTATTCGTTGAGACAATAATCCATGGAAAGGACTAATTTGAGGATGAGGAATTAGCACACCGACTCACTTTCTTCCTTCCCCTTCTTATTCTTAGTCCAAAGGAAACCTTTTTTTAAGGAGTGTTGCAAAATAGAAAAGAGGTATTTTGAAATTTACATGAGACTTGGTCCCAAATTCTAACTAAATTCTAATAAGTATTATCATTATTGGTAATTTTCAATAAAAAATATATTTCTAAATAGAATAGATTTTTGACTCTGTTTAGAAATAGGGACTAGAAATAGGTAAATTGAATTTAATTATTCAATTTATATTAAATTATTAAATAAAACATTATAAAATATAAAAAAATATAAAAATATATAGAATAGAAATAGAAAAAATAAGCGATACAATGCAAAAAAACTCTGTTCTTTTTTTTTAGGAGATTATATGAAAAATGTAATCGATTCTTTCCTTTCCTTAGGTCACTGGCCATCTTTTGGGAGTTTCGGGTTTAATACCGATATTTTAGCAACAAATCCAATAAATCTAAGTGTAGTGCTTGGTGTATTGATCTTTTTTGGAAAAGGAATGTGTGCGAGTTGGTTATTTCAAGAATAGGTTGGATCCACCCAGTTGCACTTTAGAACTAGGAGGTACACAATCTTGCGAATTACTTCTGAATAAAGTTTAAAAATCATATTTAAGAACCATAGATTTCGTGATTCATTGGTAAATCTACTTTACTTTGATTTTCTATCAACCAAAAATCTGGGATCATTAACATGGTTAAAGCTAAACCTTTTGAAGTCCAGATGTAGCATGGTACTTTTTCTACTACTATAGTTAAAATAGAAATATTTTCAAAACGAATAGTTAGAATTTTTTTGATATAAAACACTCATGTCGATAAAATGATTTGAGCCTTTTATATTTATTGGAAATGAAAAAATTGGTATTTCAAACCCTTTTTTTCTAATGCTGAATTGATGACCTAGGTATAAAGTAAGAAGAATTCTTTGGATTTGAAAAAAAAAAGAAACAACTTTGCTGACAATTATATATTTTTGGTTGGTCAGAAGAATCCTCCGAATATTTCGGTCTTAGATTAGTGATCATCCTCAATATTTTTTTTAAATATGAATAGAGAAGAGAGGGAGGGGATAGGCTCATTACATTAAAAAAAAAAAAAAAGATATGTGAATTAACCCTCCCATAAGTATAAGTGATTGAATTAATTAAGCGTGAGAGCCAAATGAATCGAAAGATTCATGTTTGGTTCGGGAAGGGATCATGGAATTTTTTGAAACGAATGTAAAGATAATCCACTTTCATTAAGTGATTTATTAGATAATGGAAGACAGAGGATCTTGAATACTATTCAAAATTCAGAAGAGCTACGAAAGGGGGGCATTGAACAGTTAGAAAAAGCTCGGGCTCGCTTACGTAAAGTAGAAATAGAGGCAGATCAGTTTCGAGTGAATGGATACTCTGAGACAAAACGAGCAAAACAGAATTTGATTAATTCAACTTATAAGACTTTGGAACAACTAGAAAATTAAAAAAATGAAACCATTTTTTTAAATAACAAAGAGTGATTAATCAAGTCCGACATGGGTTTTCCAATAAGCTTTACAAGGAGCTATAGGAACTCTGAATAGTTGTTTGAGTAAGGAGTTATATTTACGTACCATTAATGCTAATATTGGTATGTTTGGGGCGATGAAAGAAATAACTGATTAGTCCTTTACTTTTATTATAGGTATTATTTTTTTTACTTCAAAAAAAGAATTTGGAAATACTCATGGTAACCATTAGAGCTGATGAAATTTGTAATATTATCCGTGAATGTATTGAGCAATATAATAGAGAAGTAAAGATTGTAAATACCAGTATCGTACTTCAAGTAGGCGATGGCATCGCTCGTATTTATGGTCTTGATGAAATGATGCCAGGTGAATTAGTAGAATTTGAAGACGGTGCGATAGGCATTGCCCTAAATTTAGAATCAAATAATGTTGGTGTTGTATTAATGGGTGACTGTTTAATGATACAAAGGGGAAGTTCTGTCAAAGCAACAGGAAAAATTGCTTAGATACCCATGAGTGAGGCTTATTTAGGTCGTGTTATAAATGCCCTGGCTAAACCTATTGATGGTTGAGGTGAGATTTCAGCTTCTGAATCTCGGTTAATTGAATCTCCCGCTCCAGGTATTATTTTGAGACATTTCGTATGTCAGCCTCTTCAAACAAGACTTATTGCTATTGATTCGATGATTCTTATAGGACGTGGGCAGCGAGAATTAATTATTGGGGACAAACAGATCGGTAAAACAGTAGTAGCCACAGATACAATTCTCAATCAACAAGGGCAAAATGTAATATGTGTTTATGTAGCTATTGGTTAAAAAGCATCTTTTCTGGCTCAGGTAGTGACCACTTTCTAGGAAAAAGGGGCCATGGAATACACTATTATGGTAGCCAAAAATGGTGGATTCTCCAGGTACATTACAATATCTCACGCCTTATATAGGAGCTACTTTGGCTAAATATTTTATGCATCGTGAACGACACACTTTAATCATTTATGATGATCCTTCCAAACAAGCACAAGCTTATCACCAAATGTCTTTTTTATTATGAAGACCACCTTGTCGTGAAGCTTATCTAGGAAATGTTTTTTATTTGCATTCACATCTTTCAGAAAGAGCCGCTAAATCAAGCTCTCAATTAGGCGAAGGAAGTATGACTGCTTTACCAATAGTTGAGACCTAGTCGGGAGATGTTTCGGCTTATATTCCTACTAATGAAATTTTCATTACAGATGGACAAATATTCTTATCTGTCGATCTATTCAATGTTTGAATCAGGCCTGCTATTCATGTAGGTATTTTTGTCTCCAGAGTCGGATCTGCAGCTCAAATTAAAGCTATGAAACAAGTAGCTAGCAAATTAAAATTAGAATTGGCTCAATTCGCCGAATTAGAAGCCTTTGCACAATTTGTTTCTGATCTCGATAAAGCTACTTAGAATCAATTGGCAAAAGGTCAACGATTATGTGAGTTACTCAAACAATCCCAATCAGCCCCTCTCACGTTAGAAAAACAGATAATGACCATTTATACCGAAACGAATGGTTATTTTGATTCATTAGAACTTGGCAGGTAAGAAAATTTCTCATTGAGTTATGTACTTAAAAATGAATAAACCTCAATTCCAAGAAATCATATCCTCTACCAAGACATTCACTAAGGATGCAGAAGCCGTTTTGAAAGAAGCTATTCAGGAACAAATATAACGTTTTCTACTTTAGGAACAATTATAAATAAATAAAAGAAATCGATCATTCTTAATCTTTATTCTTTAATTTAATTAATTTCATTTTTATTTAATAATAATATAAGTTTCTAAGTATTAAATAAGTATATAATATATATAACATAAGTAAGCATCTTTATTCAAATCATTCAATATTTCTTTCTTAACATAGAAATATATATAGAAATAAATTACGTCCAATAGGATTTGAACCTATACCAAAGGTTTAGAAGACCTCTGTCCTATCCATTAGACAATGGACGCTTTTCATTTCGATTTTTTTTTTGCATTTTTTTTACTTTACTATCTTTTGTTCAGAAAAAATAAAGAATATATGAGACAATTTTAGGAATTGTATATTAATTCACTTCGATGAAGTGAATTAATACATATTCAAATAGATATTATCTCTATAATTTAGAACGGGGAATCTAAAACGGGTAGTGGGAATCGAACCCGCATCATTAGCTTGGAAGGCTAGGGGTTATAGTCGACGTCGATTCATCATTTTTAACATCTCTAATTCAAAACCGAAGATGAAACTTTTGTTTCATTCAGCTGCTTTATGGAAGATGGATAAATTCCCACAAATAATAAGAGGGGAACGAAATAAAAATGCGACCCATAACATCTATGTTAGCTTTTCTATCTGAATGCATTCAATTTAGAACAATTTGCTTTATAGATGATCCCTCTAGAAGATGGATATTATGACAATCTTTTTAGATACTTCGTTCTCTATTTCTTTTTAATAGAATCCTTAGGGAAAGTATTTTGTTTCCACCTAGCTAAAACAATATGTCGATGTCTCTAGTAAACTAAAGTTATAGTTTATTAGTTATTTTGCTTGAATTTTTTCTATACAAAATAAAAATTGAAAATTTAGTTACGATTAGAAATAATTTTTTCTATCTTTATCTGTGGATCCTTTTCTCATTCTTATTCAATTGAAAATAGTGATCCAATTCAAAAATTATGTTTCATAATTTCATAATCCGATTAATTTTTCAATTTATAATTGACTCTTGGATATAAATCACGAGAATGTATACTCTTCCTCGAATTTTTCATTGAAAGGTAAAGGATTAAATCTTTTTAAGAAATAAAGTTTTTGATCGTAAAATGAACCAAATCAAAGGATCCCTTAACTATTAAGGGGGTTTATAAAACGAATCACACTTTTACCACTAAACTATACCCGCTACAATGTGATTATTGTATATAAAAGGATCTTTTGTCGAACAAGGTAATTGGACATAATCAAAATAAAATAGAATAAAAAAATCCTAAAAATTAAAGTATTGACGCACTTTGTCAAGAGACCTAATGAAATTAGTAAAAGACGGCTCATTTGAGTTATTTAGTTTAATAACTAAATAAAATAAGAAGGTCTTTTTTTTTGTTGGCGGAATTTTGATAGATAGGATGTAGTAAAAAGGCTTAGGTCATAACATAAAAACGTATTGGCAAGAATCCATATTTTCCTTATTTTAATATATTTAAAGATTTTTTTAGAAAAAAATAATAAAATTTCTTATAAAATAATTTATTGTAAAATAAATAATATAATATGAAATTTTAAAATGAAAAAATATATTACAATTAAGATTTTCTTTTCTTTTAATAAATGTAAATAAAAAAAATTAAAATAAAAAAAAGAAAATGAATGA
Organism: Moringa oleifera; assembly: GCA_021397835.1. NCBI lineage: Eukaryota > Viridiplantae > Streptophyta > Magnoliopsida > Brassicales > Moringaceae > Moringa > Moringa oleifera. Next base: position 2,096,933 of record JAJFZO010000065.1, read on the forward strand.
TACTTTGATTTTTTATTTCAAATAAAAATATGAATCATTTTAGCTATGATTCAGTGGTATGATTTGATTCGATATAAAAAAAAAAAAAGGCTCGGCTGGGTACTGACCAGGGCAGGTTGTGAAAATTAAAAAAAAAACCCTTTTGGACGAGACAAAATCAAAGAGATATTCTTCTTTTTTATATTTTTATTTGAAATATCTCTTTCGAACATCTTTTTATCTAAATGAAATTTTTGATAAGATTTATATATATATATATATATATAAGTTGTATTGTATATAATTAATAATCTATACAAAAAAAAGTAAAGTATCAAAAAGGTAAAGAAGGGCTTTTTTTACGCATTACTTTTTGTGTAATATAAGATAATGATTATCCTTTTTCAATTATAAGATATGGCTGAGTGTACTAAAGCGTCGGATTGCTAATCTGTTGTACGAGTTATTCGTACCGAGGGTTCGAAATCCCTCTCTTTCCATTTCTTTTTTGATGATGTGGAATTGGAATAAATGAAATGCTAATAATATTATAACATTTATAAAAATCAAGCAAAAAAAACCCTTATTTTTTTTATTATTTATGTCCGAGATTACGTCCTAGATCATTAGATAGGAATCCAAAGATGAAAAGAGAAATAAAGAATATCACTATGGTGTAAACAAAGAGTTTAAGAGTAAGCATTACACAATCTCCAAGATCTTATCTTTATTTGAGGAAAAAATAGGATAGATTCTTTATTTTTATACCACATATCCTATTTATTTTAACACCAAGAAATCAAGTGATTTTGATAATTTCTATAAATTAAATCAAATAGAAAATATTTGAATTTTTGAGAATTCATTTGTAAAAAGATAAGAGTTGAGTCTTTCCTATTACAAAGTTTTTTTCATATCAACAAGTAGGTATTGTGTTGTGGTGGACTCTAATAGGTTCTTTCAGTGAAAAAAGGGGTTCAAAATGAAGAGGGAAGCGGATACTCAATTTAAAGTAAGTAAACAAAATTCCATTCTCAATCTCATAGATACATATAGAATTCTGTGAAAAGCCGTATTTGATAAAAGTCGTATGTACAGTTTGGAGGGAGATCTTTCATGTCTTTTGAGATCCACCCTACAATATGGGGTCAAAAGGCCAAAATAAATGATTTTAGCCCTTATAAAAAGAAAACTGATTCTTGAACCCCTTTCACACTCATGTCACGTCGAGGTACTGCAGAAGAAAAAACTGCAAAATCCGATCCAATTTATTGTAATCGATTAGTTAACATGTTGGTTAATCATATTCTAAAACATGAAAAAAAAAAATCATTGGCTTATCAAATTATCTATCGAGCCTTGAAAAAGATTCAATAAAAGACAGAAACAAATCCACTATCTGTTTTACGTCAAGCAATACGTGGAGTAACACCCGATATAGCAGTAAAAGCAAGACATGTAGGCTGATCAACTCATCAAGTTCCCATTGAAATAGGATCCACACAAGGAAAAGCACTTGCCATTCGTTGGTTATTTGGGGCATCCTAAAAACGTCCAGGTCGAAATATGGCTTTCAAATTAACTTCCAAATTAGTAGATGCTGCCAAAGGGATTGGCGATGCCATACGCAAAAAGGAAGAGACTCAAGAATGGCAGAGGCAAATAGAGCTTTTGTACATTTTCATTAATCCATGAACAACATCTATATAGACACATAGATCCATGGATCCATACATCTCGATTGAAAAAGAATTAATGTAAAAAAAAATCAAAATTGATTGATTTATTTCTTGAAACAAATGAAAAGGAAACAAAAGACGAAATATAAATTATGGATCAACTAAGCCCTCTCAGGGAATTGCTTAAGAATAAGAAAGAGGAATCTCATGTAAATACCATGGAATAAGGTTCGATCTTATTCATGGGGATTCCATAAATATTCCATTCCAAAAATAGAAATTTTGAAACAATTGGGATTTTTTTTGGAGATTGGATGTAGTTACTAATTCATGATCTATCATGTACAGAATGAAATTTTCATTCTCGATTCTACGAGAATTTTTGTGAAAGCCTTTCATTTGCTTCTCTTCGATGAAATTTTTATTTTCCCAGAATGTATCCTAATTTTTAGCCTAATTCTTCTTCTGATGATCGATTCAACCTCTGATCAAAAAGAACATATCTTGGTTGTATTTCATCTCTTCAACAAGTTTAGTAATGAGCATAACGACCCTATTGTTCCGATAGAGAGAAGAACTTATGATTAGCTTTTTAGGAAATTTCCAAACGAACAATCTCAATGAAATCTTTCAATTTCTTATTTTACTATGTTCAACTCTCTGTATTCATCTATCCGTAGAGTACATTGAATGTACAAAAATGACTATAACAGAGTTTCTATTATTCATATTAACAGCTACTCGAGGAGGAATATTTTTATGCGTGCTAACGATTTAATAACTATCTTTGTAGCTCCAAAATGTTTCAGTTTATGCTCCTACCTATTATCTGAATATACCAAGAAAGATGTACGGTCTAATGAGGCTACTACGAAATATTTACTCATGGGTGGGGCAAGCTCTTCTATTTTGGTTCATGGTTTCTCTTGGCTATATGGTTCATCTGGGGGAGAGATTGAGCTTCAAGAAATAATGAATGGTCTTATCAATACATAAATGTATAACTCCCTAGAAATTTCAATTGCGCTTATACTCATCACTATAGGAATTAAGTTCAAGCTTTCCCTAGCCCTTTCTCATCAATGGACTTCTGACGTATACGAAGGAGTGTGGTTCGTTTGATAAATTCCTACCTCTCTATCTATTATCTATCTTTGAGATGTTTTGATTTTTCAAAACTCCATGGATATTAGAAGAGAAATGTTATCCCCACTCAGACCAAGGCATAACTTTGACTTGTTCAAATAACAATTAAGGTGAAGTAGGGTCAAGAACAACGAATCTCTTTATGATAAACAGATCCATTTTGCAAGTTCATTATTATAGATAGTTCTTACAAAGGATTGGATTGATGACGTATACAATACTTGAATTCTCAATGTAGATGCTACATAGTTGGTTCTCATCCTTCAGAGACTACGAGTGTAATAGGAGCATCCGTCGACAAAAGGATCACCCTAAGATGATCATCTCATAGCTATTGAGAATGAATCAAATCAGATGGTTCTATTTCTCAATCTTTCTAACTTGCTCCTACGAAAACAAGGTCAAAAAAATTGAGAAAAATCAATCATTCATAACCATTAATGAAGGATTCCTCAAAAAGTTAAGGATTAGTAATCCGTTTTAGAAATCGAATGGATTCGATCTTATACATACACGAGAAAGGTAATCAAAAAAGAAAGAAGATGAGTTCTTCTTTACTTTTATCACTTAGGAGCCATGCGAGATGAAAGTCTCATGTACGATTTTGAATGAGAGAAAGAAGTGAGGAATCCTCTTTTCAACTCTGACTTTCCCACTCTAATCGTTGCTTTTCTTTCTGTTACTTCGAAAGTAGCTGCTTCAACTTTCGCCACTCTACTTTTCGATATTCCTTTTTATTTCTCATCAAACGAATGACATCTTTTTCTAGAAATCCTAGCTATTCTTAGCATGATATTGGGGAATCTCATTGCTATTACTCAAATAAGCATGAAACGTATGCTTGCATATTCATCCATAGGTCAAATTGGATATTTAATTATTAGAATAATTGTTGGAGACTCAAATGGTGGATATGCGAGCATGATAACTTATATGTTATTCTATATCTCCATGAATCTAGGAACTTTTACTTGCATTGTATCATTTGGTCTACGTACCGAAATTGATAACATTCGAGATTATGCAGGATTGTATACAAAAGATCCTTTTTTGGATCTCTCTTTAGCTCTATGTCTCTTATCCCTATGAGGTCTTCCTCCACTAGCAGGTTTTTTCGGAAAACTTCATTTATTCTGGTATGGATGGCAGGCAGGCCTATATTTCTCGATTTTAATAGGACTCCTTACGAGTGTTCTTTCTATCTACTATTATCTAAAAATAATCAAGTTATTAATGACTAGATGAAACTAAGAAATAACCTCTCACATGCGAAATGATAGAAGATCTCCTTTAAGATTAAACAATTGCATCGAATTAAGTATGATTGTATATGTGATAGCAACTACTATATCAGGAATATAAATGAACTCGATTATTATGGTTGCTTAAGATACCTTTTTTTAGCTTCTAGTTAGCTTTTAGAATCTATTTCTTAGTTCAAAATCCCTCTTACTAATATTAACTGGCATCAAAGAATTAGTAGATCGATTTCACCCAAAATGGGAATGGGCTAAGGTTATGAAATTATAATCTATAATCTGATGATCGAGTCGATTCCATTTTTATAGGTTCATTCCATACCATACCAGACCAGAATAAGGTTATATACATTCTCATTATGAGAAAGGGTCATTCGAGCATATCTAAATAGATACTATGTTTACATATGGATCCCTACGTCGTTACATAGGTTTGATTGTCCATCTTTTTGATAATTAATATATTATATATAAGATATCCTCTGGATAATTCAAATTGAAGCAATTGGATGTCTGACTCGGGCCTATATGACATGATCGATTAATAGAAATACTCCAACACTCCACCTTTGTCATAAATTCCATACATAGATAGATATCATATTCATGGAATACGATTCATTTTCAAGATGGCTTGGTGGTGAGATGGTAGACACGCGAGACTCAAAATCTCGTGCTAAAGAGTATGAAGGTTTGAGTCCTCTTCAAGGCATAATATTGAAATGCTCATTGAATTGGAATAAGTTCGACAGCGGATCACGAAATCTTAGTAATCTTTTCTTTCTTTATCTAATGAATGGGGAGTCCGCTTTGAAATCGTCCGCCCTGCGCCTCCCCCAGTATATGCTTCAACAAGAATCACACAAGGGTAGATTGATACAATATAAACCTCTGATAAAATGGCTTCCGTAACCTAGTAGATAAAGTATATTACATAGTCTGTTTTAGGGATTGGCGACTTACCCATTCAGTGACTTTGGCACTAGACGTTCCTATAACAAAATTGAGACTATTGGGTTGGGTGAATTCAATAATAGATGCTTGGTGGCATTCCAGCCTTCCTTCTCTTTCAAGACCTATCCGAAAGAGAATCCAATACTTCTTGGTCGTGAATATCTGAATAGGGTGAACCACTCCGTGGATATCTTTGCTTTGGAACAAAACAATTAGAAGGTCAACTAGAACGTGTATTATCCATATAGGAGATCTTCCAATTGAGAAGATCCATCGACCTGAGACGAAGAGAAAGGTTTATCTATTTTATTTAATTATTCAGTTAAACCAATGATTCGTTATTAGAGCAGATAGCAACAACCATTTCATTCAACGTGCATATTTTTTTATTTTAGAATGGATTTACATCTTTCATTAATGGAAATTTTTTGATGTAGTGAGTACTGATTGTTCACTGTTCAAGAATTCTTGTTTAGGCAATTCATACCATCCATACATAGTGTTTTGATCTAACATTCTTCCATGTTTCAGCAGTAGCATATTGTTCCATGGAGTTAAGGTCCAAGATATGGAAGAAACAGGTGTTTCCATGACTCTACTACCTAGTCAATTTCGTTCCACTTAATCCCTATTTCATGGCCACATATTTTTCGGCTAAGTAATGGGAAACCTTTCTCTTGTTACATGAATCCAATTTTCATTTCATCCGGGAAAAGCCATCTTTTTATCAATAATGTCTTTATCATTTGATCCAATAGTGTTTCGTTAGATAGGAACAGATTTGATAAATACTGATAACTTTCGGATGGAGTATTAGAATGAAAAAATCCATTAGATAATAAACTATTGGTTCTAAGCCATCTTTGGAGATGAATCAACTATTCGAAGTGCTTTTCTTGCGTATTCTTAATAAACCAGCATTTATATATAGATGTAGGAGGATCTGTTTGGGAAGTAAGAAGCCTCTTTGACATCTCTTCATCTACAAAGACTTCTTGATGTGAAAACATAGAGACAAAGGGCTAATCTTTGAATAGGAAAAAGAGTGGATCCATAGGGTCTCAAATGAATTGGCTTATTCGAAAAAAGCCTTGTTCTTCGGAAGATCTATCTCGTGTTTGGTACTGCATGGTTCCACTCTACAAGAACTCCGAATCATTCGCTTGAAGCTTATCCTTTTCATCATAAATTATCTGCTTGCCCCGAAATGACCTGGCCTAATAGGGAAATCTCAATTCATAGGGCCTTTCGATACAATCAAATAGAAAGCCCCAAGGGCGCCATATTCTTGGAGCCCAAACTATGTGATTGAATAAATCCTCCTTTATCTATTGCGGGTTGAGGACTCATTTTCCTTCTCTTTCTTTAAACTCCGATTGGTATTTTTCATAGAAAAATCTCTGATCAACAATAGAAAAAGATCCATTTTACATCATATATAAGGGATTCCTTGGTTCGGACCGAAGAAGAAATGTCACTCGATCATTATCAAACTGACCGCAATCTCTTTTTGTCCGTGAGGATCCCACTAGAGCACTTTTTACTTCTAATAGGCCATGAACTAGATCAGAATCATTATCAATGAATTTATAAGAAGTGATCCCATTTTTTTGATTGGGTCTAAGTAGAGACCAAAGGTCTCAAGTGACTAATCCGGCAGAATAACTCAAAAGATAAAGAAGTGTCGTTAATTTTTTCATGCTCGTTCCAAGTTCAAAGTACCATTTATACAAATAAGAATCCCCTTCGTTACATGATTTCTTCTTCATATAGATAGATATAGGATCTATGGGGCAATTACTTAGAAGTACATTTTATGCAACAGCCCTTCCTATCTGATAGAAAAGGATCCCATGATCCTGAACCGATCTTACCTAGGATCACAAATCCCAAGTTTGTCTATGAAGAGCAGATCTAATTGCATTACTGTCTTTAATTGATTTCTTTGTGTAATACCAATTGATAAGGCCTCATTGGTAAGTGCTACAAGATCTGGTGCATTGGAACCCATGGTTATGGACTCGAATCCATTAGTATCAAACATTTTCTTTTCCAAGTGAAATCCCCTAGGTTATATGAAAGAGTGAAAAAGTGCCTTTGTTGTTATGGAATAAGAAGCCTTCGTATCTTAATGCATGTATTTAATTTATTCGGCGCTATTAGAGCGAGATCCACTTTTTGAGGAATATGAGTCGAAGCAATAACAAGAATATTTTTAGTGGAACATCTTTCACAATCCCTGGAGAGAGAGTTCACTAATAGACCGAGGGATAAGTAATTCGACTCATTCACATCCAGATCATGAATATTTGGAATCCATATTAAGCAAGGAGACATTGATTTTGCTAATTCGAATTGAAGGGTGATATAAAATCGGTCTATTTTCGACATCATATCCATAGTTAGTGCATTCATCATAGTTAGAAGCTCCAACTCCGTATCAAGTTCACGATCGATATCGTCACTATCATCAACATTGTTACTAGCATCAATATCGTCACTAGCGTCAATATCGTCACTATCATCAATATCGATATCATCAATAAAAAAATCTTTAGGCTTGTTATCGAGGAACTTGTTCAAAAATACTGTAATCAAAGGAACAAATGAGTTTATCGCTAGGTATTTGACCAAATAGGATCGTCCGGTTCCTATAGAACCTATCACTAAAATACCCTTACAGGGGAATAGGGCTAAGCGGAGCAAAAGAGGTTTTCCATGAGATGGGAAATGAAAACTATTAGCCCTACACGAAGTTTGTGAATAAGTGATTGTTTGATAATGAGCAAGGAATATCTGTCTTTCTACTAAACATAATGTATTGAACTCATAGTTTATTAGATACTTTTTATCAATGTCAACTAAGTATCGTAATCAAATTGCTCCCGGTTGTTCAATCATTTGATAACTAGAGTCATTCTTTGATAAATGATCACTATAAGTTAGACTCAATAGGATTTGATCAATCCTTTTTCTGCCGTTAATGTGGAGAACTGAACCAAGAATTCTCTTTCTTTATCATCAATCGAATCACTATTCGTGACCCAAGATTCTATTTTATCATCAATCCAATCACCGCTCACGTTTTTTCTTTTTCTTATCAATAAATATATCTCTTTAATTGTATGACTTAGATGTCTCGTATTTCTCAAAAAAGTGATTCGATTGATGGGATTTGGTATGATACTTATGAGATCGATGATATCAATGAAATTGATATTCAAATATTTCTTCTTAGAATGTATTAATTTGACCCCATAAGCGGGATCACCACCCCATAGCATGTTGCCGCCAAAACCCCGTAGTTCTGTAAAAAAATCTCCTAATTGTTCCAAAGCAACTAGAAAGAGATTCTTTAACCAGAAAGAATTCAGTTCAGATGTAGGATACCTATCCAAAAGTTTTCGCAACTCAATCATGTATGATGGAATCATCAAATATTTGACCTTTTTGAACTTTTTCTGTAACTCACTATAGGCTTGGGAAACAAAGAGAAGATGTGTACGAACGAGATATCCAGCAATAAGAAAAAGGAAAAGGATTGAATAGAGGAATTCTCGAACATTTGGCAATCTCAGATGTGTCGATATCAATGGTGGCTCATTATTTCAATGAATCATTTCTTTGGACAGAAGAAGATTATGTAAACACTTATTCGAAATCTCACGTATCAAATTCCATTGTGGAAGACACAATTTTTTTTGAAGAATTCGCCATAAGATATTTGATCCATGCATAATGTCATGAAAAATGGATACAAATTTTTGATTGCTACTTAGTATTGGCTATAGGTCTAAAAAAGTATCTAAAAACATCAAATTTAGATATTTGTATCCTGTCGAAGTAAGGAACCATGGCATATATGTTTGGAATAGATTCCATTTTGAGAGAGTTGAAAAAGCATTATCTCGTTGAAAGGTTCTATCGATCTGCCCTTTCTCATTGCATTTCTTTAGACAAAGACTCTGTTTTTTCCTCTTTTTGGATGGTAAATATTTCTCAGAACATTAAGTGTGAATCAAACCCACGTTTGAATTGAAATTGAGATACTGATGCAAGTTCTTCTCTTCTAAATCAGATAGATTCATATCTGAAAGAGGTTGACAATAAATTCTTTCAAAATTGACTACTTGTCCCTCTATTAGAGGTGTTCCAGAAATGTCTGTAATCGAGTAAATAGCTCTACAAACTAATGGATCAGATCAAATTGCAAAATGGAAAGATTTGTACGAGTTATACTTTCGTCACCTCTTTGTGGAAAATCCTTAGATATGAATATGTTAGATACCTGTGACTCGATTGGTGAAGGTGAAATAGTACCTCTCTCCAAAAAAGCATGTTTTTTTTTTTACCACCGCAAAAAGAAAATATTTTGGTGTGAACGAACAAGATATTGAGGAATTGTCCATACATAAATCATAATTATTAATATGGGTCTTTTTCACATAAAAAGAGAATCTTTTATTACAATAAAAACAGAAGTTTGATGTGGATTATTCAAGAATCAAAGTCGATTTGCTTTATAAAAAGAAGATATCAATGAACTTCTATGAAGTGGTTTCATGGGATTCAGCCAATTTTCTTGATCGTGGGATATCATTGAGAAATAGGAATCCGTGTTATCAAAAGATTTCCTACGATTCTTTCTAGTATGGAATGAGTCAATCATCCACTTTGGTATCTTATTGAACAAAAATGGTGATATTGTTCCTCCATTGGTCAAGAATTTTAATTTTTGAGAAGTATTATGATCGTTCAATAAGAAAGGTTTCAATTTTTTCTAATGAACGATTTGAAGACCTATTGATTCTAACAACTAATTTCAGAGTTGATCGTTCAGACCTTTCAATTCATAGATGTGGATCTCAAACCTATAAATAGGGATATTCTCGAAACTCATAAAGAAAACAGGAAATGAGTTAGACAAAAAGAGAAGTAACTTGGACAAAAAAAAGAAGTAACTTGAACAAAGAGAAATGAAGTGACTTAGACAATCTTTTTTGTCAATAACCTCATATCAATCAATTGAATATTGATTAATACATAATTGATCGAACACTACTTGAAAATGGCTCTTCTGCTCAGAAACGAAATGTTCCAAATGCTCCGAAAAATCCTTGCTCCCATTAGACCATTTGTATCTATATGCATTAGGATCCCAATTTATGGATCTTTCAGTTCGAGAAAGAAAAATAAGAGGATCAACTCTATTACATAAGTGGATTCCTAACTTTTATTTGATATCATGGCATAAATAAGCAGTTCTTATTGTTTCGATCCAAAACCTCACTAATTGATCTTTCGGTGCTTCCTCTAGCAATTAGATCCTTTATCCATAGAATAAAGTATTTAGGCATATTTATTCTTCATATTTCGACTTTTATGAAGTTTATTTCTTTGTTGCAGCTGATAAAAATCATTTTTTGGATGATGCATATGTAGAAAGCCTATTTTTTTTCTAGTATTTAATTTACTTTCTGTTATTTCTTTCCTTCCTTCTATAATGGAGATAGTCACACGTGATGACAGATCACAGCCATATTATTAAAAGCCTGTGGTAAGAACAGGTTTCGTTCTAATGCCCTAAAATAATATTCTAAAGCTTTCGTGTGTTCTCCATTACTTGTATGGATAAGGCCTATGTTATAGAGTATATAGCATTGATCATAGGGATCAATTTCTAGTCGCATAGCTTCATAATAATTCTATAATGCTTTCGCATAATTTCCTTTAGATTGAGCCGACATCCGTTATCGTCATTTGATTTAAAGAATTCTTCGTTCCAGAACCGTACATGAGATTTTCATCTCATACGGCTCCCTCTTTATGTGCATAATGAGAATAATATATGGAAGTTGATGTCATTATAAACTAGGCGGGGCTAATGTCTATATAAGAAATGTTTAGCCAACCTTCCTACAAAAGATCTTTTCTTAACATCAAGCAAGTTGATATTAGATAAAATAATAATAATAAACTCCAACAATTTCTTTGTTCTCAATGCCCCTTAATTTCCAGGAATTAGTCACTTTGACAGTCTTTAATGGTTATACGGGTATCCAAAGTACGAACGAGATGGATGTTTGTTGTCTCAACCATTTTTCTTAGTCCCGATCCCGATGAAGGAAAGGGAGTAATTTATAACAAATTTTTTGTGTTATTGATTTCTAGGCGTAGTGCTTCTTCCCTTATGTCACCTATTGGTATTAATGTAGTACGATTGACCTGCAATACATAATCCATAGGTGTAACCTCACGCTCAACACTAGAATCAATAATTAAAGCATCTGAGGCTGCATTAATCGTGGATACATGACAGAAGGGATTATTTCATTTATATTAAAAACTCCACCTTCAACAAGCATAGATTTATTTCAATAATCTTTTTTCCTTCTATCTCGAATCATATGTCTTTTTTCTATTCCTAAGACTGAGAGCAGAAAATAAAAAGATAATAATAATGATAATCAAATTGCACCATCTCTGTAATAGGCAAATGCCTCTTTTTCTATTGAAGTTATCGGGATTATTTGTAATAAGATATTGGCTACAATTGAAAAGGTTTTATCAATAAAATTTACATTTATACGCCATCTAGGTATAGGTAGTAATCCATTCCATAATTCCTTTCATTACCTCTCGTGAGAAAATGATCCCACAAACAAAGGAATTGTACAGTACGAACTAACATAAAAGCAGACTAATTAAATTTCAAAAAAAAAACTTCTACCTCTTTTTTTTACAAGAATCAATAAAAAATTAGAAATATTTGATTTGTTTGAATCCGATTCGATTTCATCAAAATTTATTAGTATAAGAATGAAAGTGACTATTCTGATTTCATTGAAGTTGAAGAATCAAAGAATACATTAGGATAATTCAAAAAATTTTGATTAAATTATGGGAAAAATAATCGAAGAATCGTTCTATGATAAAAATAGAATAACCCCCTATTTTCAAGTTTTCTTTTGTTTTATGCATAGCAGGTATACACTATACAATCAAATTTCAAATATATATATATATATATATAAAGAAAAATCCCTAAAATGATTTAGGAATCTGTAATAGATCCGCAAGATATTTGTAATAGATCTACGGGGTAAGGGGTTGTTGTTGAGGGGTCTAAAACTATAAAGAAATTTTAGAATTCTTATGGAAATGGAATTAGAATTAGAGTCTAAAGAGAATTATGAGCTAAAAGTATCTATATAGTCGAAAAAAATATGAATAACTCGCTATTCACCCGGGTGCTCAGTCATAATCATTATGTAAGAGAGATAGCCGAGTGGTTCAAGGCATAGCATTGGAATTGCTATGTAGGCTTTTGTTTAGCGAGGGTTCGAATCCCTCTCTATCCATACTTTCAACTAATTCACCAGTCTTCCGTTACTGACCATAATGTATTAAATCAAATAACAATTGATCCCAAACATTTAGACCTTAGACCTTTCTTTGATATGGATTCTCTATTCCTAATTTCTTTGATACGTATCCCTTACCTTGTGCCCTTTTACTTAACCTTAACTTAGGCAAAAAAAGGGGCAAGGTTATACGAACTCTTGTTTTGTTATTTTAAAAAAGTTAAGTTTAAGTCTGACGAGAATAATATTCTACGACAAGTAATTCATTGATTTTCAAACCAGCCCATTTCCTATCTATTATTTGATCGACTAATCCTTTATATTGGAATGTGTGAAGAGTCAAATGTTTTAGCAATTCCTCATGGGTGGATGAATCAAGAAAATTTTGAATCAACGCTTTAGATTTTTGTTCATCCCTTACTATAATAATATTTCGGGATTTGCAACGATAACTTGGTATATCTACTATACAACCATTAACTAAAATATGCCTATGGTTAACTAATTGGTGGGCTTGAGGAATAGTCAAAGCCATACCCAATCGAAAAAGGATGTTATCCAAATGCATTTTAAGTAATTGTAGTAAAACCTGACCTGTTGACCCTTTGGCTTTTCTGGCGATACGAACGTATTTAAGTAATTGTCGTTCTGTAAGACCATAATCAAAGAGCAATTTTTGTTTTTCTTCTAACCGAATACAATTTTGAGATTTTTTTTCGGTGCTCGATTGATTTCTAAGATTGCTTCCTGTTCTAGGCCTTTTACTAGTTAGTCTCAGTAAAGTCCTGAGATAGCGTATTTTTTTAAAACGAAGCCCTCGATAACGTGATATAAAGACTCCTTATTTTTATTGAAATTTTATCAACCTAAATTAAAACTGAACTAAATGATAAATGAAGCGAAATCCACTAAAGTATTGTATTACAAAGAATAATGAGATCGATTGTATCAATATCCAAATCTAGATTTTTTTTATTGTATATACAATATATATAAATCAAATAAATCAAAAGAATTTTTCTTTTCTTTTTTGATTTATTCTGCAAAGATCTAACTCCTCCAATTTTTATTAATAATTGGAAGTTTCTATAACATAATAGAAATGGTGACTCTTAGAAAAAGGAGAAAAAATCTTTTCAATGTTCTTTGATTTTAAAAAGACATTATCAATCATGGAAAAAAATCAAGCAAATAGAGAAAAGCAAGCCATTGGAATCGAACCGATGACCATCGCATTACAAATGCGATGCTCTAACCTTTGAGCTAAGCGAGCTCAAATAATCAAAATTGTACATGCAAGGGAATTCAGTAAACTACTAGATCTTATTTATTAACTATTCATTCTTAGTTATTCATAATTAATATAATATATATCATAATTAATATAAAAAAGAATAAAAAATATAGAATATAATTTCAAAAAAAAAATCAAATATTGAATATTATAGAATAAAACATAACCATTAATAGAATATAGCGATATATATAATTCCGAATTTCTATTTCGTCATTTTAGATAAGAAATGCGTTTTTTTAATTTAAGTGACATCTGATTTGAAATTCGTATTTTTTTGTGTTCCAACCTAATTCTATTATTTTATTTCATTTCTAATATTTTTATTACCTTATCTATATAATTCTATTCATAAATCTATTTATTTATAACTAGATTTAGAATTTGAAATATAATAGAATCATAATTTAATAATTAGATTTAGAATCTTTTTACACATTATAGAATTCTAAGTCTAAATGTCTAAATAATAAATAATTAGACTATTTTAGACAAAATTAATGGAATTCTCTTAGAATTTTGAATCCATATTAATGGAATGATTAGTTATTATACTATAAATTATAAACATAAATATAAATAATTAAAATTTATAAATAATTAATATTAATTAAAAAAATAAAATGAATATGGAATAGAAAGATGCAACCCAAATAAATGCAGTCCCGATTATAATGAGACATTCTCTGTTTTGTTTTCAAGAAAGCTAAGACGAAAAGAATCGACCGTTCGAATATTTCACCAAATTGCAAAAAAAAAAAAAAGAGAATAAGAGGAACATATATATATATATATATATATATATGTTATGTAGTATATATCCATCTATATTGAATTGTGAATACAGAAATGATAGAATCATTTTTGATTAGACCAAATAAATATAAGTCTCCAAAATACTAATACCAATAGAGATTAAAGAACATAGGCAAGAAATCAAATAGGAGTAAACACTTTTAATTCAATATAAGAATCGGTATCTATATCTAATGAATTCAACAATTTCAGCATAATAAAAGAAAAGGGGAAAGGCATCATAATGAGATCCTAATCTCAAAGCAAAAAAAGAGGGATATGGCGAAATTGGTAGACGCTACGAACTTAATTGGATTGAGCCTTGGTATGGAAACCTACTAAATGATAACTTTCAAATTCAGAGAAATTCGGGAATGAAAAATGGGCAATCCTGAGCCAAATCCTGTTTTACAAGAACAAACAAGGGTTTAAAAAGTGAGAAAAAAAGGGATAGGTGCAGAGACTTAATGGAAGCTATTTTAACAAATAAAGTTCACTACCTTGTGATGATAAAGGAATCCTTCTATCGAAACTCCAGAAATGATAAACTTATAAATACATACGTATACGTAATGCAAAACTATCTCAAAAATGGCGATCTGAATCTGGATTTCTTTTTATATGAAGAAAAAAGAATTATTATGAATCAATTCAAAGTTGAAGAAAAAATCGAATATTCATAGATCAGATCATTCACTCCATAGTCTGATAAATCTTTTCAATAACTGATTAATCGGACAAGAATAAAGATAGAGTCCCATTTTACATGTCAATATCGACAACAATGCAATTTATAGTAAGATGAAAATTCGTCGACTTTAAAAGTCGTGAGGGTTCAAGTCCCTTTATCCCCAAAAAGGTTTGTTTGACACCCTGCCTATTTATTTATCTTTATCCTACGCTTTCTTTTTTTTAGTTATTCAAAATTCATTATTTTTTCATTCATCCTACTCTTTTACAAAAGTATCTGAGCAAAATTTTTTTTCTTATTACAAGTCTTGTGGTATATATGATAGACGCATAAATGAACATTCTTGAGCAAGGAATATCGATCTGAATGATTCACAATCAATATCATTATTCATACTAAAACTTACCAAGTCTTCTTTTTCAAGATCCAAAAAATTCCTGGTCCAAACTTTCAATTTAATACTTTTTTTTTTGTTTTAATTGACATACACCCAAGTCATCTAATAAAATAAGGATGATGCTTCGGTAATGGTCAAGATAGCTCAATTGGTAAAGCAGAGGACTGAAAATCCTCGTGTTACCAGTTCAAATCTGGTTCCTAGCATAGGATTAATTTGTATGAGTCTTTATTCTACAAATTAATTGATATGGATCGATCATAATAGATACTTATCGATCTAAGTGTCTGGAAATAGACCTTTTTTTTAGATGAGTAAAAAGTATAGTATATAAAGTATGTATATGTAGTAAAAGACAAAATTCAATCCTTCCTCATTTTTTCTTTTTTATTTGTGGCTCCTCTCGTTCAACAAGAATGTTAATATTTCATACATATTGGAAAGGTTAAATTAGTTGGTTGAAAACCCCAACAAAAAAAGTCTAGAGTTCAAGGGTGGAAATATCCAAGATTCATTTTAGATACAATACAAATAGAATCTGATCCCTTTGCATTTGTTTATTTTTCTTTCATATTTTCATATTCTATTTATTCATTCCTTGTTATGTGACCTTATAGCTAGAACTCACTAAGTGATGTGCACGATACAAAGTTCATGGTGCAGAACTCTTATAGTTCATCCTATTGGCTGGGCTTATGCGAAATACGTATCTTTCAAATTTGAGAATCTCTTAGTTTATCCGTAAGAATATGAATACGAATGAGACCTTAATTACTCTGTTTGATCTAGAAGAGAATAGAACGTACAAATATGCCTTGTCATTGTAAAAGTGAAGATTGGTTTGTCATCATTCAATGAGCATCTTGTACTTCATAAAAATTAGGGGCAATATAATCCTTACGTACAGGCCACCCTATCCAACTTTCAGACATTAAGATACGTTTCAGCCATGGATGATTATCATAAGAGATTCCCAACATATCATAAGATTCCTGTTCTTGAAAATCTGCACTTTTCCAAACCTAGAAAACAGATGGAATTATAGGATTACTCCTTGGAGCAAATACTTTTATGCATACTTCTCCCGATTGATCTACACCATATTTTATTCTCGTAAGAATCAACACACTGGCTAAGAGTCCGCCCGGTGCCACATAATAAGCACATTGGGAACGTAGATAATTGCAACCATATACATATAAAATTATGGCAATGGAATGCCAATCCTCAGGCTTTATTTGTAAAGTCTCTATTCCTTGGTAATCGAAGCCCAAAGATCTATGAACCAACCCATGTTTGACTAGCCAAACAGACAAAGGACCTACATCTTTTTTTATTTCCCCTGCACTTTTTCTTGTATAAGATAAGTATTTCAAATTTACAATGAACTCTAATTTATGAAGATTAATTCGCTCTTTTCTTATTCTGTGAAATCCTGCCTAATGCACTAATTCATGGGAAGATACTGAACTTTTGTATTTGAAAAATGTTTCAGTAAGGATCTCTGAAGTGGATGATGGTTGATAGAGTAATTCTTGATCATAATTTCCAGTATGCATACTGCGTACAAAAATAAACTTGTGATTGGTAGTAAAACATTGATTCCCTTATTGAGATTGAATTCTATGTTCATAGATTTCTCGAGATATTTTCTTACGAAGTTTTGTTATAGCATCTATAATTGCCTCTGGTTTAGGTGGACAGCTTGGCAAATAGACATCCACAGGAATTACCTTATCAACTCCCCGAACTGTACTATAAGAATCAGTACTCAACATCCCTCCGGTAATTATACATGCTCCCATAGCAATAACATACTTTGGTTCTGGCATTTGTTCATATAATCTCACTAAAGAAAGAGCCATTTTCATTGTTACTCTGCCGGCTGGTAAAATTAGGTCCACCTGTCCAAGACTTGATCTTCGTACCAATCCACGACGATCAAAGTCGAATCGTGAGCCTATTAATGAGGCAAATTCAATAAAGTAACAACTGGTACCATAAAGAAGCGGCCATAAACTGGAAAGTCTTGACCAATTTGAAAGATCATTTAACGTAGTTGAAATAACTGAATTTTGGGTTGTTCGATCAACTAAGGTAAACTCAATGGAATTCAGAATTGTCTCAATGTTCTTAATGTTTTTTTTACTTTTTTCTTTTTATTATTATTGTCTGAATATTCAGGAACTAAGACCATTCCAATGCTCCTTTTCACCACGCATAAACTAAACCAACAATTAGGATAAGCACAAAAACGAAAGCTTCTATAAAAATGGATACCCCCAATACATCGAAACTCATTGCCCATGGATAAAGAAAAATTGTTTCAACATCAAAAACAACAAAAACTAGAGTAAACATATAATAACGAATTTGAAATTGTAACCAAGCATCGCCCATTGGTTCCATACCCGATTCATAACTAGAGAGTTTCTCTAGACCTTTGCTAATTGGAGCTAAAACTCCAAAAATTAGAAATGCTAAAATAGGAATAGCACTTGATATTATTAGAAATGCCCAGAAAATATCATATTCGTAAAGCAGAAACATAAACGAACTCCTATGAATGTGAAAAATATACCAGATTAGTCGATTCAAATTGGAATTGATTGTCAAGTCATACATAACTGTTTAGTCAAAACAAAAATTGAGTTTGATCGAATCGTCTAGTTTCGTTTGTTTGTTGTGGTACATATCCCGTTTTAAGATTTATTGATTGGAATCCTATTTTATTTCCATTACACTTATTTTTTGATATAGTTCGATATAGTATAAATAAATATAGATTTCTCTTATATAAAACAAATCAAACTTTCTCGCTTTCACCTCGCTTTGTATTTTTTCTAAATAAAATAATAAAATGCAGTGGAAATTTCTAAACTAAACAGAATCCTCATTTTTTTAAAAATTCTAATATGTATTAAAGTATTAGAAATTAAAAAATCTTAAATCAAAATTAGAAATTCTAAATTGATTTCTTATTCTATTTTGAATATTATTATCTATTTTCATTATTTTTATTTTATTATTATATTTATTATATTATTAATA
Source organism: Moringa oleifera (assembly GCA_021397835.1). Lineage (NCBI taxonomy): Eukaryota > Viridiplantae > Streptophyta > Magnoliopsida > Brassicales > Moringaceae > Moringa > Moringa oleifera. Next base: position 2,115,542 of record JAJFZO010000065.1, read on the forward strand.
TTATTTTTTATATTTTTATATTAATAATATTATTATATTTATATTAATAACATTATTTTAATGTTAATTATTTTTTATTTTAAAATTATTAAATAATAAATAAAATTTTTTTGTTATTTATATTTATATTATAAAAATAAAATATTATGTTATTTATGTTATGTTTATGAATTTTTTTTAATGAAAATCTCTTCGTTTTTCAAACTCTGGCGTGTCCACGAATGCAGTAAGGCCTTTTTAGATCCATGTGGCTTACTATTAGATTCGATTGGGGTTGAGTTAGATTTGAGTTTTTATCTTTAACTGGGTTTATGTCATAATTTTGAATCCACAAATTCAAAAAGATTCGGTGGGTATACAAAAAAAAAAAGAAGTATCACTAACTCTTTGATTATGCCTAGCATTGAATAGACTGGGTATTCACCTTATCAACATCTCAAATCAATGATGGATTCTATTTGGCTCCCACCTAAAAGGGCACCAAAATCGGACTGAACTGTTTGTTTGGCTATTGTTCTCTTGTTCCCGAAAAGTCATGGAGTAAGACATTGATTTCTCAATAAGATAAGATCAACCAATTCGTTTGATTGCATGATGGACTCCTCTGAAACATATTAGCGCATGTGTAAATGAGGTGTTCTACCTAACTGAGCAATAGCCCTCATGTTTGTGATACACATTTTATCTTATCATATTATGTAGATAATTTCTTCTCAAGATGAATATTACATGATCCAACATCATATCTCTTTGATCTGTTTGATTGGTATTACTTATAAGTAATATTGGATTTATAATCCATCGATGTGATAAGTGTCCCTTTTGTTTCTCTTTACGATGATAAATGACCTACTTAACTTAGTGGTTAGAGTATTGCTTTCATACGACGGGACTCATTGGTTCAAATCCAATAGTAGGTAGAACTTATTAGATACCACTGACCATGGTGTCTAATAAGTTTTTTTACCCACCTTCTTTTTCTTTAATTGATTTTGTATCTTTTCTATCCTATTTTTATTTTCAATTTTAAAATTTTGTTCTTATATCAGAATCTGATTCCACTTGATTGTATTTTAGTGGCAAAAAATTAAAATGAGGTTTATAAACAGAACTTATGTTTATTTTATACAAAAGTTCTTTTGACTATTTGGGCGTACTAGCTAGTTATGAAATCGCATTGATAGCCTTGACTCATGTCTGAGCTCGTCTGAGAGTTAGATTTGCCTCAATTATTTGTCTCTTGCCTTCAGCTTTCCTCAAATTAGCTTCCGCTATTTCAAGAGTTTGCTGAGCTTCTTGTGGATCAATGTCACTACTCTTCTCTGCATCATTTACTAAAATAGTGATTTCATTATTACCTATTCTAGCAAAATCACCCATTAGAGCCATCGTTAACCATTGGTCATTAAGGCGTATTCTCAAAATACCTATATCTACAGTTGTGGCAATAGGCGCGTGATTTGGTAATACACCAATTTGTCCATTATTAGTAGATAAAATAATTTCTTTTACTTCTGAATCCCAAACAATTCGATTAGGAGTCAGTACACAAAGATTTGAGGTCATTTCTTCAATTTGCTCTCCATTTCTAAGTTCGTAGCCTTCGTAGTAGCTTCATCGATGTTACTTACTAAGTAAAAGGCCTGTTCAGGAAGACTATCTAATTCTCCGAAAAGGATCGATTTAAACCATCTAATAGTTTCTGCTAGACTGACATATTTCCCCGAAGCACCGATAAATACTTCTGCTACAAAAAAGGGTTGTGATAAGAAACACTCAATTTTTCGTGCTTTTGCTACGGTTAAGCGATCCTCTTCGAATAATTTGTCCAACCTCAGGATAGCTATAATGTCCTGAAGTTCTTTGTAACGTTGTAAAGTTTGCTTAACTCTTTACGTAGTTTCATAATGTTCCTCACTAACGATCTGAGGTTGGAGCATGGTTGATGTTGAGTCTAAAGGGTCTACCGCTAGATAGATACCTTTTGCAGCCAATCCATTTGACAGTACAATAGTAGCATCTAAATGTACAAATGTCGTGGCAGGAGCAAGGTCGGTCAAATCATCTACAAGTACATAAACTGCTTGAATAGAAGTTATGGACCTTTTTTTGGTAGAAGTAATTCTTTCTTGTAAAGAACCCATTCTTGTATTAAGGGTGGGTTGATAACCCACAGCGGAAGGCATTCTACCCAATAAGGCGGATACTTTCGATCCTGCTTGGATGAAATGAAAGATATTGTCGATAAATAGAAGTACATATTATTCATTAACATCTCGAAAATATTCCGCCATAGTTAGGGTAGTCAAACCAACTCTCATACAAGCTCCCGACAGTTCATTCATCTGACTGTTGACTAGAGTTACTTTTGATTATGCAAGATTTTGTTCATTAATGATTCCAAATTCTTTCATTTCCATGTAAAGATCATTTTCTTCACGAGTATGTTCCCCCTACTCTGCCAAATACAGATACACCCCCATGAGCTTTAACAATGTTGTTGATCAATTCCATAATGAGTACTATTTTACCCACTCCAGCTCCCCCGAATAGCCCAATTTTTCCTCCACGATGATAAAGGGCTAAAAGATCTACTACTTTAATTCCTGTTTCAAAAATAAATAATTTTGTATCTAATTGTATAAAGGCAAGCGTAGATTTATGAATAGGAGATGTTGTACGAGTATTTACAGGCCCTAAATTATCAATTAGCTCTCCAGGCACATTGAAAATTCGTCCTAGAGTCACTTCGTCGACTGGAACACTTAAAGGAGCTCCCGTATTAATCACTTCTATTCCTTGCATTAGACCATCTGTAGCACTCATAGCTATAGCTCTAACTCGATTATTTCCTAATAATTGCTGTACTTCACAAGTCACATTAATTTGTTGACCGACAGGATCTCGATCCTTAACTAGAGCATTGTAAATATTAGGCATCTTGCCCGGGGAAAAGGCTAGATCCAGTATCGAACCAATGATTTGAGCAATACGGCCCAGGTTTTTCTTTTTCAAGCATGGAAACCCCAAGATCAGAAGTAGTAGGTTTTATTCTCATAATATAAAAAGATAATAATATGTCAAAATTTGTTGCAAAATTTTTTGAATACAAAAAAAATCTTCGATAGCAAGTTGATCGGTTAATTCAATAAGACATGGAGTTAGCACTTGATTTCGGGGTACTATCCAACCGAATGTGCAATTCATTGTTTACTTATTCAATTTCAATGAAGTAATTTTCAAATTCAACCAACCTATTTTCAAAATATCAAGTGGATGAATAAAAATCTTGAAGAAAGTCTTTCATTTGTTTATCATTATAAACAAGACCAGACCGTCCATATTATCTATGGAATTCAAACCTGAACTCTATTTATGATTCAATATTTCTATCTCATTAGCTTTTATTTCATTTCATATTTTAGCGTATCAATTTACGCGCCCAGCCTATCCCTTTATCTTTATATCTATACCCTTTTTTTTTCTTATTTTGATGGACGAATTCCACATATTTTCATATCTAGGATTTACATATACAACATATATTACTATCAAGAGTGAATTTTTTATTATTCAGATATTTCGATTCAAAAAAAGTAAAGGATTAGAAACTTGAAAAATAAGTATTGAATTGCGCTATACATATGAAAGAATATACAATAATGATGTATTTAGCGAATCAAATATAATGGTCTAATAAGGAATCATTCTGATTAGTTAATAATATTAGTTGATAATTTTATGAAAGATTCCCGTGAAAAGGTTTCATTAAATTAACTCCTAATTTATGTCGAGTAGGCCTTGTTGTTTTGTTGCGAGCATTCTTAATTCATGAGTTTTAGGGGACTTATGCCACCACAAACAGAGACTAAAGCAAGTGTTGGATTCAAAACTGGTGTTAGAGATTAGAAATTGACTTATTATACTCTTGACTATGAAACCAAAGATACTGATATCTTGGCAGCATTCCGAGTAACTCCTCAACCTGTAGTTCCACCTGAGGAAGCAGGGGCTGCGGTAGTTGCTAAATCTTCTACTAGTACATGGACAACTGTGTGGACCAATGGGCTTACCAGCCTTGATCGTTACAAAGGGCGATGCTACCACATTGAGCTCATTGCTGGAGAAGAAAATAAATTTATTGCTTATGTAGCTTACCCCTTAGACCTTTTTGAAGAAGGTTCTGTTACTAACATGTTTACTTCTGTTGTGGATAATGTATTTGGGTTTAATGCCCTACGCACTCTATGTCAAGAGGATTTACGAATCCCTCCTGCTTATTCTAAAACTTTCCAGGGACCACTTCATGGTATCCAAGTTGAAAGAGATAAATTGAACAAGTATGGCCAGCCCTTATTAGGACGTACTATTAAACCTAAATTGGGTTTATCCACTAAGAACTATGGTAGAGCAGTTTATGAATGTCTACGTAGTGGACTTGATTTTACCAAAGATGATGAGAATGTGAACTCCCAACCATTTATGCATTGGAGAGACCGTTTCTTATTTTATGCCGAAGCTAATTATAAAGCACAGGCTGAAATAGGTGAAATCAAAGAGCATTATTTGAATGCGACTGCAGGTACATGCGAAGAAATGATCACAAGGGCTGTATTTGCCAAAGAATTGGGAGTTTCTATCATAATGCATGACTACTTAACAGGGGGATTCACTGTAAATACTAGCTTGGCTCATTATTGCTGAGATAATGGTCTACTTCTTCACATCCATCGCGCAATGCATGCAGTTATTGATAGATAGAAGAATCATGGTATGCACTTTCGTGTGCTAGCTAAAGCCTTACATTTGTCTGGTGGACATCATATTCACACTGGTACATTAGTAGGTAAACTTGAAGGAGAAAGAGAAATTACTTTGGGCTTTGTTGATTTACTACGTGATGATTTTGTCGAAAAAGATCGAAGCCATGGTATTTTTTTCACTCAAGATTGGGTCTCTCTACCAAATGTTCTGCCCGTGGCTTCGAGAGGTATTCACATTTGGCATATGCCTGCTTTGACCGAGATCTTTGGAGATGATTTCGTACTACAATTTGGTGGAGCAATTTTAGGACACCCTTGGGAAAATGCACTAGGTGCCGTAGCTAATTGAGTAGCTCTATAAGCATGTGTACAAGCTCGTAATAAGGGACGTGATCTTGCTCGCGAGGTAATGAAATTATACATAAGGCTAGCAGATGGAGTCCTGAACTAGCTGCTGCTTGTGAAGTATGGAAGGAGATCAAATTTGAATTCGTAGTAGTGGATACTTTGTAATCTAGTAATTACCATTCGTTTTAGTATTTATTAGTTGAATTTCAATTAAACTCAGCCCGATCTTTTACTAAAAGGATTAAGCTAACCCTACCTATTGTATATATTTTGGATAGATACATACTTCTAGATGTACAAGATCTTAAATACAAAAATATAAGATTAAACACAACTTAAGTTTTCTATTGTTATTGTTGTGTTGGGTCCAGAATTAATCCTATATATGGATCCTTAGGATTGGTGTATTCTTTTATATCCAACAGTTTCGGCTCATGGATCAAGCCAAGTGTCACAACTTCTTCTACCCATCCTGTATGTTGTCCTTTTGATTCTGTGTTAGAATAAAAACTTATTAGATTTTTTTATATTAGTATACGAGATTTTACAAAAAATGGGTTCTTAATATCTTCATGTTCATAGAATAGAACAAATATCTCTTGTTTCAATCAGAATTTTACATAACATGGGGAACCCACTATTTATATTTATAATTGCAATTTTTAATTGAAAAAAGGATTCCATCATACTCGTATCATCATATTCATATATAGTGAGGTGATATTTCGGGTTCTCATAAAGGAGAATCCTTTCTTTCAATATTCACTGATTTTTAGTTAATAATTATTAGTTAATAATCCTAGCAATTGCATCTATATGCTTATTCTGATAGGAAATGAAAATGAACTATTTAAATGATTTTTAATCAAATGACTATTCATCTATTGTATTTTCATGTAAATAGAGACCAAAAACTATGGAAAAATCGTGGTTCAATTCGATGTTGTCTAAGGGGCATTTAGAATACAGATGTGGGCTAAATAAATCAATGGATAGTCTTGGTCCTATTGAAAATACTAGTATAAGCGAAGACCTGGTTATAAATGATACGGATCTAATATGTATGAGTTGGCGATCAGAATCTATATGGACAGAATTTATAGCGGGGTCTCAAAAAACAAGTAATTTCTATTGGGCTTTTACCCTTTTTTTAGGTTTATTAGGATTCTTATTAGTTAGAACTTCTAGTTATCTTGGTAAGAATTTGATATCTTTATTTCCGTCTCAGCAAATAATGTTTTTTTTCGCAAGGGATTGTGATGTTTTTCTATGGGATCGCAGGTCTCTTTATCAGTTCCTATTTGTGGTGCACCATTTTGTGGAATGTAGGTAGTGGTTATGATTGATTCGATAGAAAAGAAGGAATAGTGTGCATTTTTCGTTGGGGATTTCCTGGAAAAGATCGTCGCATCTTTTTACAGTTCCTTATGAAAGATATTCAGTCCATCAGAATAGAAGTTAAAGAGGGTATTTATGCTCGTCGTGTCCTTTATATGGAAATCAGAGGCCAGGAGGCTATTCCTTTAACTCGTACTGATGAGAATTTGACTACGCGAGAAATTAAGCAAAAAGCTGTCGAATTTGCCTATTTCTTACGTGTACCAATGGAAGCATTTTGAAATAAACTGAAGACTAAATGCTTTTGCAGCAAGAGGAAAAAAACTCAAGAATTTTTTTACTATAGCATAACTTAACTGAAATTTCTTCAAAATGCCCAGTGGCAGATGTATACGGAATAGTTCTAATAAGAGCATAAAATGAAACTATTTTTGTCCGTAAAAATAGTTTTTTATGCGTACGAAAATCCACTCAACCTAATTCAGTAACAAATCAAAATAATAAATTCATCTCATATATTAAATGTATTAAAGTGTTTTGAAATAAAGAATTTATCTTTTTATTTTCAATATTTGGAATTGATACGTTAGATGTTAGATATAGATCAATTATATCTTGTAAATTATCTCTACTTTTTTTTTAAAAAAATTTTGTCAATTGACCCTTCATCCTTTCTTTTGTACTCCTTAATTTAATGACTAAAGAATTGGATCTCTTTCTTATAAGGAAAACTTTTCTCTTTTTTTTTTTTTTGCCACTATTTTTTTTATCATCACAATATTCTTCATAAATTTCGTCTCAATTTTTTTTCTATATTATAGTATAGGTAGTAAACAAAATTTTTTTTTCCACATATTTGATAGAAAGGGAGTTCTTTCGTCTTGAAATCTGAATAATATTCATTACTTGAAGTGGTTCGTTTGGGCATTCATCGAAAGAAGTGCTTCGAATTTGATCCTGAAAACCATATTTTTTTTATTATTTCTTCATTCGAATTCGAAGCGGATTCTTATTCTTAGTTTATTTTTATATTCTTTCTAAATTCAAAGACTAACCATTGAATCACAAATAAAAAAAAATAGAGAATAGATTCATAGGCTCGATACGTTATATTATAATAGAACTCATGTTGATAGAAATATTAGATCGCATAGAGTCAACAAATGAGATAGGTTCATTAACAATTCAGAGATGAAAAATAGAAAAAAAAAAAAGCATTCATTCCTCTTCTATATCTTGCATCTATAGTATTTTTGCCCTGGTGGATCTCTATCTCATGTAATAAAAGTCTGAAAACTTGGATTACTAATTTGTGGAATACTAGGCAATCCGAAACTTTTTTGAATAATATTCAAGAAAAGAGTCTTCTAGAAAAATTCATACAATTAGAGGAACTCTTCCTGTTGAATGAAATGATAAAGGAATACCCAGAAACCCATTTACAAAAGCTTCGTATAGGAATCCATAAAGAAATGATCCAATTCATCAAGATGCATAATGAGGATCCTATTCATAAAATTTTGCACTTCTCGACAAGTATACTCTATTTTGTTATTCTAAGTGGTTATTCTATTCTGGGTAATGAAAAACCTATTATTCTTAACTCTTGGGTTCAAGAAACATCCACAACCTTACTACACAAAGCATTGAAGAATAAGCAAAATATCATGATTGCATATCTAACATGTTTTGGCAAAACTGAGTGAATAACCAATGGTAGAAGTTGTTGCATAAGAGCATGACAATCATGAGACTTAAGACCTTGAATTTTCATATCTGTCATTGATACAAGATTTCTGAAATTTGAAGAATACATATTTGAAACTTTTATGTTTGATAATGTCTCACAAAATATCCTTCTCTTTGATTTGCTTAGAGTGTAACAAACAGCTGGTAAATACGTACGGCCATTTACAACTTTAGGAGCTAACTCTTTCCTTAAGCCAATTTCTGCAAGATCTAGTCGAGTGTTGATCCCATCTTTAGATTTTTCAGGAATATTAAGTAAAGTTCCATAGATATTTTCGCAAACATTTTTTTCAATATGCATTACATCCAAAATGTGCCGAAAATGTAAATGTTTCCAATATTCAAGGTCAAAAAAGCATGATTTCTTCTTGAAGCATGTTTGAATATTATCATTCAATCTTTTACCCTGTGTCATTTTCCTCTTAGCAACTATTTTTTTTTTACCCCATACATTAGTAATAAAGCTTACTTTTTGTAGTATTTCTTCTCCACTAAGTGCACAAAGGGGTGAACCGGTTTCATGTTCTCTATTGAATGCTTTCTTTTGCTTTCTAAATGGGTGATTTTTTTAAAAGGAATCATCTATGACCCATATACACATTCTTCTTACCATGTTGTAATCTACAAGTATACGTGCTTTCATCACATATTAGACAAGTACAATATCCTTTAACTGAATAATCAGAAAGATTCCCATAAACAGGAAAATCATTAATTGTCCATAATAAAATAGCTCGTAACGTAAACAACTCTTTCTGGTAAGAATCATAGACTTCTACACCAACCTCCCATAAAAGCTTCAATTTATCAATCAATGGAGCAAGATATATATCAATATCATTACCTGGTTGGCGAGGTCCTGAGATAAGCAAGGATAACATCATGAATTTTCATCTCATACATAACCACGGTGACAGATTATATATTATCATTACCACTGGCCAACAACTATATGCAGTGCTAAGAGAACTATGTGGATTTATTCCATCAGCAGAAATAGCCAATCAAAGATTTCAGTGTTCGGATGCAAAACTTGGCCACTTAAAGTCTATTAACTTTCAAGCAGGTGAATCAGCAGGATGTCTTAGCTTCCCATTTACTTCCCTTTTATTAGCATGCCAAGTTAAATGTTATGCAATTTGTGGTGACTAAAACATTCGCTTGAATCGTGGAATAGGAGGAAAGGATCACACTACTTTAGCAGGAATCCCTTTCATTTGGTTTTTTACCTTACCATTTTCTTTCCATCTCGATAGTCCACAAGTAGGACAAGATGATAAATCCTTATACTCCTTTTTATAAAGTATACAATCATTCGGGCAAGTATTTATTTTCTCGTAATGTAAACCCACGACATTCATAGGTTTTTTAGCTTCATACATTGATGTAGGGATTTGATTTCCAGTAGGAAACATATCGACAAATAACTTAACAAATCAAAAAAGCTCTTATATAACCACCTATATTTTCCTTTTATATTATATAATCTCATCAACGCAGACAACTTAGTATATTTCGTATTACCAGGATATACAGGCTTTTCTACATCTTCTAGTAAGTTCTCAAATAATTTGGGATCATCTTGACAATATTCAAATGCATCATTAACCATGTCTATTGTATTGTTGATATGATCATCCTTGAAAGATTCATCAAACACTAATTTCTTATTTGTAAAAGATCTAGAAGAACACTCTTCTTCATGCCAAATCCATCTCTTATACCTCTGATTAATCCCTTTATTAAACAGATGATACTTTACTTCTTCAACACTTAATAATGTCAAATTAGCACATGATTGACAAGGACATCTAATGAGTGTAGGATCTTCAGAATAAGAAATGGCAAAAGCAAGAAAGAAACTCATCCACTCCATCAGAAAACTCCTTGGACAATCTATTCAAGTGCATCCAAGATTTATCCATATTTTATCCTATGATGACAAATAAAAGAAAACCCACTTATTATGCATGTTTATTATGTATGTAATGTTATTGTAAAAATAAGATAAGAAACAAGGTGCCCACTAGACTAAAAGGCCTCAGGAAAAGCGAAGACTATTTCTTCTAAACACATGGTACATTAGTAGATTACTAAGAAATTACCAACCTGAAATGATGTTATCTATGCAAAAAAAGTAATGGCTTCTGTCTAAAGGATTTTGACTTTTCTTTCAAGTTCTGTTAATATGTAACAAGCTTTCCTTTCCTTCAAATGACCAATTGATTATCACAGCAATTATCCTGCATGATGAACCATCATATGTGAGAAAAAAACCTTTATTACTAGCACAGAAAAATACTAAAAAAGTTGCACTTTAATTGAAGTATCAGAGTATCAATAAACTTTTTCTCTCAATGATTATTATTTATTATTGGTTTCTCTCAAGGATTCAATTCATGTACTAAATGACAGTCCTATATTACCGCACCCATATGCAACAAAATGATAGAATATTGGTGCTTTTGTCTTCCATGTGGCAGGGTCAGTCAAGTGGCAGCTCCTTTTTCAAGCTTACCTGTGTGATGATTCTCCGAAAAGAGCAAACCTGGCCAGCCCGCCAGGATTCAATTATCAACACATAAATATGGATGAAAACTTTGAACAGCACAAAGACATCTTAGATGAGGAAGAATTAAGTGTCCGAATTGCCAGCCAACTAACATTTATAATCTAAAATTCTGGTCCAAGAACGAGCAAGCATGCTTTGACAACAAGCTTTCCTACCTACAAGGATGAGAAAATGTAGCCTGTGAAGGCAGTACCTAAGGCTATCTAAGCTACTAAATACATATACATAAAGAGAGAGAAAGAGAGTTAATTTGTCTATGTTAGGTTTTACTTGTCCACAAATAGATGCATGGTACAGACTTGGGTGGTGGCTTTATTAGCGCCATTAGGAGAAACTTGGCAGCCCCAGCCATGGCTTACAATTTCTTCCTTCATTTACTTACAATTTTCAGTATCACAAGGGTAACAAACATTGGTATCATTCGAAAATACATAATGCCAAGAGAAGAAAATTTTAGAACAAAACTAAGTAAGAAATTGGAAAATTCAACAAAAAAATCTTTCTCTCTCTCTCTAACAATGTGAGATGAAGGTTTGATTAGTTTTGCATACCATTTTTTTTTTTACTTTAATGGTATCATCCGACAGTGCACGAAGCCTATTTCATAAATTTTTTTGAAAGAACGAAGCTTTCCATCAATTATATCATGTTGAAAGAGAGAAATCTCTGTTTCAACTGGTATTTTAGGGTATTTTCGGGGGAGAATAAGGAAGACGACTACCACTGTGTGGGTGAAGATCTTTAAGTATTATAGTACATCCTGTATACTATTTAAATTTCATTACTGTCAAAATCGTTACATAAGATTTTGGTTGACCGAGTGGTAAAGTCTCGTAAAATCAACTAAGAGAGCCTGGGTTCAAGTCGGCCTCCAGGCTTTTTTTCTCAAAATAATTCAAACATATGTTTTATTAAATAAAAAACATAACAAACTAAAATTAAACTATGGAGCAAATGGTTATAAGCCTGAAATAAGGTTTAGCAAGACTTGGGTTCGAGTCTGTTGGTTTGCATTTTCAATCAAGTATTTAAATTAAATATTAATCTATCCAAAATATGTCACATCTTTTGCTTTGGCTAGATGGCAATGACATTTATCAATCTCTCCAAGAGAGATTAGGTTCAAGTCTCCACCGTAAACTTTTTTTTTTCTAATTACAGATTTTTTAGATGGTCCCTCGTAACCGTCATGTATACTACGTTTTTATGACGGTCTCTTAAGACCGTCATGTATGTTACGTTTTTTATAACGATCCTAAGAGATCGTCATATATGTTATGTTTTTTATGACAGTCTTTTCAGACCGTTATGTATTCAATTTTTTAATGACGTTTATGAAAGACTGTCATAAAATACTGTCATTAAAAATAATTTTTCTTGTAGTGATTCATAACTATTACCTTTACATCAAAGAAGAGTTCGACCCAATGCTTTATTTTTATCTTAGTTGATCCTGATTTGACATTAGAAGTCTATTGATTTTTCCCTAATAACCAAATACTTTTGTCTGCAAATACTGCATATTTGATTCCATCCATAAATCAATTTTCTTCCCTATGAGTTCTAGTCTTAATAAGAATGCTAGTTCTTACTGTTCATATGTTATGATATGAATATACCACACTAATTCGTTATGTATAGATGATGAGATTCCATTGATATAGATCTAATTCCAATAGACTTATTGGAGGGTCCTATTGGTGTGCATCCAGCAGGAATTGAACCTACGAATTCGCCAATTATGAGTTGGACGCTTTAACCATTCAGCCATGGATGCTTACCGGGGATCCTTGTACATGGTGAATAACCAAATTCCAATTCAAATGAAATCTTTAGGATAAATCAATGCAATTTAAGAGGAATCAATGAAAGGACATCAATTCAAATCCTAGATTTTCTAATTGAGAGAAATATTGAGAGAGATCAAGAATTCTCATTATTTCTTAGATTCATGGACCCAAGTCAATTCAGTGGGATCTTTCATTCACATTTTTTTTCCACTAAGAACATTTTATAAAACCCTTGGACTCTTGAATTTAGAGTATCCTACTTTCACGCAATTCACAAGGTTCAACAAGTAATCGATATTTCACAATTAAGGGTGTAGTGTTATTTGTAGCAACAGTCCTTATATATCGATTTAACAATCGAAATATGGTCAAAAGAAAAAATCTCTATTTAACAGGGCTTCTTCCTATACCTATGAATTCCATTGGACCCAAAAATGATACATTGGAAGAATCTATTGGGTCTTCCAATATTAATAAGTTGATTGTTTCGCTCTTGTATCTTCCAAAAAGAAAAAGGATCTCTGAGAGCTATTTCCTCAATCCGAAAGAGAGTACTTAGGTTCTTCCAATAATTAAAAAGTGTATCATGCTTGAATCTAAATAGAGTTCGTGGTGATGTAGGATCTGGATCGAAGAAAAGAGGGATTCTAGTTATAAAATATCCAATGAAATGGTTGCTGGAATTAATATCTCATTCAAAGAGAAAGATATCATATATCTGGAGTTTCTTTTTGTATATCATATGGATGATCCAATCTGCAAGGGCCATGATTAGGAATTGTTTGATTGTCTTTCTCCGAGTAAAAGGCGAAACATAATCAACTTGAATTCGGGACAGCTATTCAAAAGCTTAGTGAAAGATGAGATTTGTTATCTCATGTTTGCTTTTCGTGAAAAAAAACCAATTGAAATGGAGGGTTTCTTCAAACAATAAGGAGCTGGGTTAACCATTCAATCAAATGATATTGAGCATGTTTCCCATCTCTTCTCGAGAAACAAGTGGGCTATTTCTTTGCAAAATTGTGTTCAATTTCATATGTGGCAATTCCACCAAGATCTCTTCGTTAGTTGGGGGAAGAATCCGCACGAATCATATTTTTTGAGGAACATATCGAGAGAGAATTGGATTTGGTTAGACAATGTATGGTTAGTGAACAAGGATCGATTTTTTAGCAAGGTACGAAATGTATCGTCAAATATTCAATATGATTCCACAAGATCTAGTTTCGTTCAAGCAACAGATTCTAACCAATTGAAAGGATCTTCTGATCAATTCAGAGATCATTTCGATTCCATTAGTAATGAGGATTCGAAATATCACTCATTGATCAATCAAAGAGAGATTCAACAACTAAAAAAAAAAGATTGATTCTTTGGGATCCTTCCTTTCTTCAAACGGAACGAACAGAGATAGAATGAGACTAATTCCCTAAATGCCTTTCAGGATATTCCTCAATCCTCAGCTATTCATGGAATGTAGGAAGCAGATGAATAATCATCTACTTTTGAAATAGATCAAAGAATTTCTTAGGAATCCTACAAGACCTATTCATTCTTTTTTCTCTTACAGATTATTAGAACTTCATCTGGGTTCGAATCCTACTGAGAAGTCCACTAGGGATCAAAAATTATTGAAGAAAGATGTTTCTTTTGTCCTTTCCAGGCGATCAAAAAATGAAGAAATAGTTAATATATTCAAGATAATTATGTATTTACAAAATACCGTCTCAATTCATCTTATTTCATCAGATTTAGGATGTGATATGGTTCTGAAGGATGAACTGGATATGGACAGTTCCAATAAGATTTCATTCTTGAACAAAAATCTAGTTTTTGATTTATTTCGTCTATTCCATGATCGAAACATGGGGGAATACATGTTACACCATAATTTTGAATTAGAAGAGAGATTTCAAGAAATGGCAGATCTATTCACTCTACCAATAACCGAGCCAGATCTGGTGTATCATAAGGGATTTACCATATTGATTCTTATGGATTGAATCAAAAATAATTCTTGAATGAGGTATTCAACTCCAGGGATGAATCGAAGAAAAAGTCTTTATTGGTTCTACCTCCTATTTTTTATGAAGAAAATGAATCTTTTTATCGAAGGATCAGAAAAAAATGGGTTTGGATCTCATGCGGGAATGATTTGGAAGATCCAAAACCAAAAATAGTGGTATTTGCTAGCAACAACATAATGGAGGCAGTCAATCAATATAGATTGATTCGAAATCTGATTCAAATCCAATATAGCACATATGGAAGAAATGTATTGAATCGATTCTTTTTAATGAATAGATCCAATCGCAACTTCGAATATAGATTTCAAAGGGATCAAATAGGAAATGATACTCTGAATCATAGAACTATAATGAAATACACGATCAACCAACATTTATTGAATTTGAAAAAAATTCAGAAGAAATGTTTCGATCCTCTTATTTTTCTTTCTCGAACCGAGAGATCCATAAATCGGGATCCTAATGCATATAGATACAAATGGTCCAATGGGAGCAAGAATTTTCAGGAGCATTTGGCACATTCATTTCTGAACAAAAGAGCCATTTTCAAGTAGTGTTCGATCGATTATGTATTAATCAATACTCGATTGATTGGTCTGAGGTTATTGATAAAAAAGATTTATCTATGTCACTTCGTTTCTTTTTGTCCATGTTACTTCTTTTTTTGTCCAAGTTACTTCTCTTTTTGTCTAACTCACTTCCTTTTTTCTTTGTGAGTTTCGAGATTATCCCCATTTATAGGTCTGAGATCCACATCTATGAATTGAAAGGTTTCAACAATCAACTCTACAATCAGTTGTTAGAATCAATAGGTCTTCAAATCATTCATTTGAAAAAATTGAAACCTTTCTTATTAGATGATCATAGTACTTCTCAAAAATCGAAATTCTTGATCAATGGAGGAACAGTATCACCATTTTTGTTCAATAAGATACCAAAGTGGGTGATTGACTCATTCCATACTAGAAAGAATCGCAGGAAATCTTTTAATAACATAGATTCCTATTTCTCAATGATATCCCATGATCAAGACAATTGGCTGAATCCCGTGAAATAATTTCATAGAAGTTCATTGATATCTTCTTTTTATAAAAGCAAATCGACTTCGATTCTTGAATAATCCACATCACTTTTGCTTCTATTGTAACAAAAGATTCCATTTTTATGTGGAAAAGGCCCGTATCAATAATTATAATTTTACGTATGGACAATTCCTCAATATCTTGTTCATTCGCAACAAAATATTTTCTTTGTGTGGTGGTAAAAAAAAAAGCTTTTTTGGATAGAGATACTATTTCATCTTCACCAATCAAGTCAGGGGTATCTAACATATTCATATATAAGGATTTTTCACAAAGTGGTGACGAAAGGTATAACTTGTACAAATCTTTCCATTTTGCAATTCGATCCGATCCATTAGTTCATAGAGCTATTTTCTTGATTGTAGACATTTCTGGAACACCTCTAACAGAGAGATAAATAGTCAATTTTGAAAAAACTTATTGTCAACCTCTTTCATATATGAATCTATCTGATTCAGAAGAGAAGAACTTGCATCAATATCTCAATTTCAATTCAAACATGGGTTTGATTCACACTTTATGTTTGAGAAATATTTACCATCCGAAAAGAGGAAACAACAAAGTCTTTGTCAAAAGAAATGCATTGAGAAAAGGCAGATGGATAGAACCTTTCAACGAGATAGTGCTTTTTTAACTCTCTCAAAATGGAATCTATTCCAAACATATATGCCATGCTTCCTTACTTCGACAAGGTACAAATATCTAAATTTGATATTTTTAGATACTTTTTCAGACCTATTGCCAATACTAAGTAGCAGTCAAAAATTTGTATCCATTTTTCATGATATTATACATGGATTAGATATATCATGGCGAATTCTTCAGAAAAAATTATGTTTTCCACAATGGAATCTGATAAGTGAGATTTCGAGTAAGTGTTTACATAATCTTCTTATGTCCAAAGAAATGATTCATCGAAATAATGAGTCACCATTGATATTGACACATCTGAGATCGCCAAATGTTTGGGAGTTCCTCTATTCAATCCTTTTC
The DNA here is from genome assembly GCA_021397835.1 of Moringa oleifera. NCBI lineage: Eukaryota > Viridiplantae > Streptophyta > Magnoliopsida > Brassicales > Moringaceae > Moringa > Moringa oleifera. The sequence goes on from JAJFZO010000065.1 coordinate 2,132,204, forward strand.
CTTCTTCTTGTTGCTAGATGTCTCATTCGTACACATCTTCTCTTTGTTTCTCGAGCCTATAGTGAGTTACAGATAGAGTTCGAAAGGGTCAAATCTTTAATGATCCCTTCATACATGATTAAGTTGCGAAAACTTCTGGATAAGTATCCTACATCTGAATTGAACTCTTTCTGGTTAAAGAATCTCTTTCTAGTTGCCTTGGAACAATTAGGAGATTCTCTAAAAGAAATACGGGGTTTTGGCAGCAACATGCTATGGGGTGGTGATCCCGCTTATGAGGTCAAATCAATACGTTCTAAGAAGAAATATTTGAATATCAATTTTATCAATATCATCGATCTCATAAGTATCATACCAAATCCCATCAATCGAATCACTTTTTCAAGAAACATTAGACATCTAAGTCATACAAGTAAAGAGATATATTCATTGATAAGAAAAAGGAAAAACGTGAGCGGTGATTAGATTGATGATAAAATAAAATCCTAGGTTGCGAACAGTGATTCGATTGATGATAAAGAAAGAGAATTCTTGGTTAAGTTCTTCACCTTAATGGTAGGAAAAAGGATTGATCAAATTCTATTGAGTCTGACTCATAGTGATCATTTATCAAAGAATGACTCTGGTTATCAAATGATTGAACAACCGGGAACAATTTACTTACGATACTTAGTTGACATTCATAAAAAGTATCTAATGAATTATGAGTTCAACACATCCTTTTTAGTAGAAAGATGGATATTCCTTGCTTATTATCAGACAATCACTTATTCACAAACTTCGTATGGCGCTAATAGTTTTCATTCCCATCTCATGGAAAACCTTTTTTGCTCCGCTTAACCTTATCCCCCTGTAGAGGTATTTTAGTAATAGGCTCTATAGGAACCGGACGATCCTATTTGGTCTAATACCTAGCGACAAACTCCTATGTTCCTTTGATTACAGTATTTCTGAACAAATTCCTCGATAACAAGCCTAAAGGTTTCTTTATTGATGATATCGATATTGATGATAGTGACGATATTGATGCTAGTGACGATATTGATGCTAGCAACGATATTATTGATAGTGACGATATCGATCGTGAACTTGATATGAAGTTGGAGCTTCTAACTATGATGAATTCGCTAACTATGGATATGATGTCGAAAATAGACCGATTTTATATCGCCCCTTTAATTCGAATTAGCAAAAGCAATGTCTTCTTGCATAATATGGATTCTAAACATTCATGATCTGGATGTGAATGAGTCGAATTACTTATCCCTCAATCTATTGGTGAACTCTCTTTCCAAGGATTGTAAAAGATGTTCCATTAGAAATATTTTTGTTATTGCTTCGACTCATAATCCCCAAAAAGTGGATCCTACTCTAATAGCCCCTAATAAATTAAATACATGCATTAAGATACGAAGGCTTCTTATTCCACAAAAATGAAAGCACTTTTTCACTCTTTCATATACTAGGGGATTTCACTTGGAAAAGAAAATGTTCCATATTAATGGATTTAAGTCCATAACCATGGGTTCCAATGCACGAGATCTTGTAGCACTACTAATGAGGTCCTATCGATTAGTATTACATAGAAGAAATCAATTATAGACACTAATACAATTAGATCTGCTCTTCATAGACAAACTTGGGATTTGTGATCCCAGATAAGATCGGTTCAGGAACATGGGATCCTTTTTTGTCAGATAGGAAGGGCTGTTGCACAAAATGTGCTTCTAAGTAATTGCCCCATAGATCCAAAATCTATTTATATGAAGAAGAAATCATGTAACAAAGGGGATTCTTATTTGTACAAATGGTACTTCAAACTTGGAACAAGCATGAAGAAATTAATGATACTTTTTTATCTTTTAAGTTGTTCTGCTAGATCAGTCGCTCAAGACCTTTGGTCTCTACCTGGACCTGATGAAAAAAATGGGATCACTTCTTATGGATTCGTTGAGAATGATTCTGGTCTAGTTCATGGCCTATTAGAAGTAGAAAGTGCTTTGGTGGGATCCTCATGGACAAAAAAACATTACAGTCAGCTTGATAATGATCAAGTGACATTGCTTCTTCAATCCAAACCAAGGAATTCCTTATATATGATGTAAAATGGATCTTGTTCTATCGTTAATCAGAGATTTCTCTATGAGAAATATGAATTAGAGTTTAAAGAAGGGGAAGGAGAAGGAATTCTTGACTTGCAACAAATAGATGAAGATTTATTCAATCACATAGTTTGGGCTCTTAGAATATGGTGTCCTTGGGGCTTTCTATTTGATTGTGTCGAAAGGCCCAATGAATTAGGATTTCCCTATTGGTCCAGGTCATTTTGAGGCAAGCAGATCATTTATGATGAAAAGGATGAGCTTCAAGCAAATGATTCAGAGTTCTTGCAGAGTGGAACCATGCAGTACCAGACACGAGATAGATCTTCCAAAGAACAAGGCTTTTTTTGATTAAGCCAATTCATTTGGGACCCTGCGGATCCACTTTTTTTCCTATTCAAAGATTAGCCTTTTGTCTCTGTGTTTTCACATCGAGAATTCTTTGCAGATGAAAAGATGTCAAAGGGGCTTCTTACTTCCTAAACAGATCCTCTTACATCTATATATAAACGCTGGTTTATTAAGAATACGCAAGAAAAGCACTTCGAATTGTCGATTCATCGCCAGAGATGGCTTAGAACCAATAGTTCATTATCTAATGGATTTTTCTGTTCTAATACTCCATCTGAGAGTTATCAGTATTTATTAAATCTATTCCTATCTAAGGAAATGCTATTTGATCAAATAACAAAGAC
>JAJFZO010000065.1:2145000-2187500 GCA_021397835.1 Moringa oleifera
TTTGTGATGATTTTGAAATCTTTTATACTAGGTAATCTAGTATCCTTATGTATGAAGATAATCAATTCGGTCGTTATGGTTAGACTCTATTATGGATTTCTGACAATATTCTCCATAGGGCCCTCTTATCTCTTCCTTCTCCGAGCTCGAGTTATGAAAGAAAGAGAAAAAGGAACCGAGAAAAAGGTATCAACAACAACTGGTTTTATTGCGGGATAGCTCATGATGTTCATATCAATTTATTATGCGCCTCTGCATTTAGCATTGGGTAGACCTCATACAATAACTATCCTAGCTCTATCGTATCTTTTGTTTCATTTCTTCTAGAACAATCACAAACACTTTTTTGATTATGGATCTACTACCAAAAATTCAATGCGTAATCTTCGCATTCAATGTGTATTCCTGAATAATCTCATTTTTCAATTATTCAATCATTTCATTTTGCCAAGTTCAATATTAGCGAGATTAGTCAACATTTATATGTTTCGATGCAACAACAAGATATTATTTGTAACAAGTAGTTTTGTTGGTTGGTTAATTGCTCACATTTTATTCATGAAATGGGTTGGATTGGTATTAGTCTGGATACAGCAACATAATTCTATTAGGTCTAATGTATTTATTCGATCTAATAAGTATAAGTATCTTATGTCAGAATTGAGAAATTCTATGGTTCGAATCTTTAGTATTCTCTTATTTATTACCTATGTTACTATTTAGGCAGAATATCATCACCCATTTTTACTAAGAAACTAAAAAGAACCTTAGAAACGGAAGAAAGGGGGGACTAAACAGGACCAAGAGGTATCCACCGAAGAAGATCCTTTTCCTTCTCTTTTTTTCAGAAGAAAGGGACTGTTCGGACAAAATCAATGAAAGAAAAGAGATCCATGTGAATGGAAAGGAATATATATATATATATATATATATATATATATATATATATATATATATATATGATGAATTTGAATTAATAAACATACAAAGGGCATGTTATGAATATCAAAAACGCCTAATTTATGAAAATATAGATGAGAATCAAGAAAATTGGAATTTAAAAATATTAAAAAAAGATAAATCTTTATTTGGAAAACCTCTTATGAATCTCTTTTTCGATTCTAACTAATGGAATCGGCCATTTCGATAAATAAAAAATGATTGATTTGAAAATGTTGTAAGAAATAAAATGCCACTTTTTTTATATAGATTTTTGAACAAAATAAAACTTAAAGATTCTTCTTAGATTAGAAGAGATTCAAAAATAAAAATTTAAAAATAAAAAGTAATAAATTAATAAAAATAAGTAAATATGACAAATATAATAAGGGATAAGAAGAGATGCGACTCCCCCCCACATATTTTATGCTTTCTCCTATAAAGAAACTCGTAATACCTATCCCATTTGAAATTCCATCAATTACTTGTCTATAAAAAAAATGAGTTAGTTTCGCTAATCGTCTTATACCATCAGTTAAAGATATTGCATAAAAAGTATCTATGTAAGCACTATCATATGACCAATCATATATCTAATTTTCTATTTTGTCCCACAGAATTCTCTTAGGACCTTTTTTCAAAAATGAATTAAGCAAGTTTAAATTCTGTAAAGATGAATAAAAAGGCTTATATAAAAAAGATGCTACAAATCTTTCGAAATAAGCTGTACTAACTGAAAAGTTGCATTTGTCAAAAATTCATACCAATTAATTTTGTTTTTTTGAATTTTGATGTAAAAGGTTTATAGACCGAGTTAACAATTTTGATAATATATCAAAATCTATTCCTTCTTGAGTAAAAGGAATTCCTATGGCTCCAATAAACAAAGTAAATATAACCAATACAAGCATATGAAATAGGATAGTATTGTTCGATTCATAGGGATAAGACAAAGTCGTCTTAATGCCAAAATGAGTAATAGTAATAAAAGTTCTATTTCTTACATTACTAATAATTTGATATGCCTTTTTCCAACAAAAGAAGCTCTTTTGGTATTATTCGTTGTTAAAAAAGGTACTAAATGAAAATTTTTGTTAATCCTTTTTGGTTTTTTTTTTACCCCATAGAGCTATTGAATAGAAAGAGCTACTTTTTTTTTCCACTGTAATTTTGAAAATGAATGTTTAAATGTCCTTCAAAAGTAAGTACATATATCCAAAACATATAAAATGCGGTTAATCCGACTGTGAAACAAGCTATTACTGCAAAAATTGTTAAATACAACCAACTATCATTAATAATTTCATCTTTGGACCAAAAACAAGCAAAAGGAGAAAACTACAAAGAGAAAGCGCACCTAATAAAAAAGCAGTTTTTGTAATTGGCACATGCTTTCTTAAACCACCCATAAGAACTATATTTTGGCTTTTAACTGGAGAATATCCAACAATAACTTCCATTGAATGAATAATTGATCTGGATCCTAAAAACGACAATGCTTTTGAATAAGCATGTGTAATCAAATGAAATAAAGCGGCTCGATAAGACCCCATACCTAGAGCTAACATCATATAACCCAATTAAGACATTGTAGAACAGGCTAAGCTTTTCTTAATATCTTTTTGTGCAAGAGCTAAAGTAGCTCATAATAGTATTGTTATTATACCTATCAAAGAAATTAGATACATTATGTCAAGTATGACTATGAAAATAGGAAGAAGCCGGGCTACAAGAAAAATTTCTATCATTACCATAGTAGCAGCATGTATAAGAGCCGAAATAGGAGTAGGACCTTCCATGGCATCAGGTAACCATACATGAAGGGGGAATTGCACGGATTTAGCAATTGGGCCTGCAAATAATAGAACAGCACACAAAGTAAGGAATAAAAAATTAATTTGATTTTTATAAATCAAGTTATTGAATATTTTGAACAAATCCTAAAATTCGAAACTACTTGATATCCAATAAAGGCCTAAGATTCCTAATAATAAACCAAAATCCCCTACATGGTTAGTTACAAAGGCTTTTTGACAAGCATTCGCTGCAATAGGTCGTGTGAACAAAAAACCTATTAATAAATAAGAACACATTCCAACTAATTCCCAAAAAATATAAACTTGTATTAAATTAGAACTAGTAACTAATCCCAACATTGAAATATTGAAAAAACTCATATAAGCAAAAAATATCAAATACCCTTGATCATGAGACATATAATTGTCACTATAAATAAGAACAAAAATTCCACCAGTAGTGATTAATATTGACATAATAGAAGTAAGTGGATCAATAAAGTGGCCGAATTCGAAAGAGAAATCATTATTTATGGTCCAAGACCATACATATTGGTAGGTCGAACTTGGAGTCATTGTTCAAATAGCTAGATCGACTAAAAAAATCAAAACTATACTTAACAATAAAATACTAAAAAAAGACCGCGTACGGCAAAGATTCCTTGTTGCCGTTGGAAAAAGTAGAAGTCATATTCTTAGTAAAGTAGGAACTAGAAGTGGAATGAAAGGTATGATCCATGAATATTGATATGTGTGTTCCATAAACAAAAACTTTTTTATTTTATTCTTAATTAATTATTCATTATTTCTGACTCGCTAGTTCTTATCTTAAAGGGGGAAATAAAAAAATCAAGATATTTCAAACTTAAATGGAAATTTTTTTATTTAGAATTAGTCTCAATCAAATACTTCAAAATCAAAAAATTAAAAGTGGTTAAATGATATGACTAAGTTACTATTGAAAAAAATGAAAAAAAATAATTACTTTTTTATTAAGTTTATTAAGCAAGATCTTTATGAAAATATAGGAAAATTCAATTATTATTACAATCCAATAATTTATATACATATATCAAAAATAGAATAAAGATTTACACTACAAACAAAAAAGTACTTGATATGAATCATAATTATAGGATGAACCAAAGCTTTATCCAATAAAGAAACCAGTTATTTTAGTTTGTTATCCTTAACTAGTTCATTGTGGAATTGATTAATTGTCTTCCAGTACAATAAATGACACTTACGCCTGTAAGAAAGAATATTCTAATTTTTTTTTAGATAAGAACCTAATTTTTTTTTTTTTTACAAAATCGTGTATCGATTAACTAAACTACTGGTCTGATTCGAATTTGATAATTTAAATTAGGTGCACTCTTTCTTGAAGTTTGATTGATTAATAAAAAAATAAAAAAATTTTATTAGATAAAACGTAAAAGAGGGTTCTTAAATTTTTCGATGTTTTTTCCTGTATAAATATAAATAGACATGTAGCACGACAAAAATAAATAAAGATGGATGGAAAGAGAAAAGAAAATTTTTTTGATTTTTTCATCAACTTCAACCAATTCGACTTATATTATATGGGATAATGTATTCTATAGATTTGAATGGGGATATAAAACGTACCAATAAATACAAATTTTTCTTTCTTCAGGCTATTGTAATGGACTAAAAATAAAGAAAATCCTCTATCATATTGTTTTTTCTTTTTTGTTTTCTTTGCTCCAGTAATGGAATATTTTATACTATTTTTACACATGTATTTAGAGTTTTTTGTTTTAAAGATAGTATGTATAATCTAAAGAAAAAATAAAATAAATATAAATAGATAGATAAGGAATAGGAAAGAACGATTCGTTTTGAACAATAGGTGTCTTTCACATCCAACTACAACATTGAATAACCTTTTTCGTTTTTGAATGGTAGTTCCAAAAAAACATACTTCTATATCAAAAAAGCGTATTCGTAAAAATATTTGAAAAAAGAAGGGATATTGAGTAGTGTTGAAAGCTTTTTCGTTAGTGAAACAACTTTCTACAAGGAATTCAAAAAGTTTGTTTGTACAACAAATAAATAAAACTAAATAAAAAAAATTAAACTAATCTAAATCGACCTAACTTGAAAAGCAAATTTTTTTTAGAATATAGAAGTAATGAGTATAAAAGAAATGATTTCTATTCCCTAATGTTTTGAACTCATCGATTTTTTTTTACTAAATTATAAAATAATAAAAGGTCGCTTTTTTTAGAATAAAATAAAGACAAGATATGAGGTTTCACCATTTTTATAATATGTCTTTTTTTTCAGGATGAGGATTCTTGTTTTCCCTATCGCACACTTGTTAGAATAATAAATATAAAAAAAATTTATATTTCTTTTTTTTTCTACTATAGAAGAAGAAATAAAGATCTTTAGTCAAAATCAATAGGTTTAGATTGTTGAAATTAATTGATTAAGTTTAAATCTTGTAACTCTTAGAACTTTCTAAATCATTATTTTTCTAAATCATTATATATTCCTTGCTTGAAACCCAATAGATAAAAGTACATTTTCAAATTTAGTGGTGGCTATTATATACGAATAATATATTATTTTTAAGTGATCAGAAAACTCCTATATTTGTATAGGAAGATCAATCAAGATATATATCTTTATAATTATTATTCTAATTTAGATTTAGAAAGTATTTTTTTGGAAGTATGAATTACGATAGAAATCAAAACTTTATTTTGTATAATATGTCCCCCCATACCTAATTAGTTTGATAAATTCAAACACAAATTAACAATGAAAACCCTTAAGAATTAATACAAAGCTATGCAAATTACATAAACTTCTTTTAATTTAAATTGTTGGATGTTTGCTAAAATTATGATCTGTAAAATTCATATTTTTTTATTTTATTCATTCAATTCATAAAAAATAGATTTATAGATTTTTAAAATTATATTAAATAATTAACAAATGAAAATAAAATGATAAAGAACATTTTTTTTTAGTTCTATCTCTGGATTGAAGTCACAACTATTTAGTTACAACAGTTCTATTTTAGGAAAAAACATAAACTACAAAAACTTCTCTTATTAAGTTACAAACTCTTAACTTAAAAAACTTTTAAAAAAGAGAGAATTAGATTATTATTATAAAGGCTTAATGTTGGATTCGCACTTTCAAATCCTTTTTTAAACGAGTTTTTTTTTCATCAAATCTTTCCTAAATTCCATTGAATTTGAATCAACTCTTTCAATCTCGACGATTGAATAAAAAAAGGTTATTATGATTTTGAACAAGCCGCTATGGTGAAATTGGTAGACACACTGCTCTTAGGAAGCAGTGCTAGAGCATCTCGGTTCGAGTCGGAGTAGTGGCATAGCATCTTCTAAAAGAGATAGAATAAGTTCTATAATGAATTAAATTCCTGATTTCGATTCGATAAAATCGGAGGACCCTCATTTTGTTTTTTACTTTTATGATTTTTTCAACCTTAGAGCATATATTAACTCATATATCTTTTTTAGTCGTTTCAATTGTAATTATAATTTTTTTTAACCTTATTAGTCGATGACATGATAGAACTGTATGATTTATTAGACAAGGGCATGATAGTTACCATTTTTGTATAACAGGATTATTAGCCACTCGTTGGATTTATTCGGGCCATTCCTCACTAAGTAATTTATATGAATCATTAATCTTTCTTTCATGGAGTTTCTCCACTATTCATATGCTTTTTTATTTTAATAAAAATCATAAAAATCATCTAAATGTAATAACTACACTAAGTGCTATTTTTACCCAAGGTTTTGCTACTTCATGTCTTTCAAAGAAAATGCCTCAATCTGTAATATTAGTACCTGCTCTCCAATCCCAACGGTTAATGATGCACGTAAGTATGATGGTATTAGGCTATGCCGCTCTCTTATTTGGATCATTATTATCAGTAGCTCTTCTAGTCATTACATTTTGCAAAGTCACAAAATTTTTTGGTAAAAGTAATAATTTCTTAAATGAGTCATTTTCTTTTGGTAAAATTCAATACATGAATGAAAGAGGCAATGTTTTACTAAACACTTATTTTCTTTCTTCTTGAAATTGTTACAGGTATCGATTGATTCAACAATTGGATCATTGGAGTTATCGTATTATTAGTCTTGGGTTTATTTTTTTAACCATAGGCATTCTTTTAAGAGCAGTAGGGGCTAATGAGGCATGGGGATCATATTGGAATTGGGACCCAAAAGAAACTTGGGCCTTTATTACTTGGACCATATTTGTGATTTATTTACATATTCGAAGAAATATCAATTTGGCAAATATAAATTCTGTAATTGTGGCTTCTATGGGCTTTCTTATAATTTAGATATGCTATTTTGGGGCCAATCTATTAGGACTAGGTTTAGATAGTTATGGTTCATTTACATTAACATCTAATTGAATTGAAGAAAGAGGCTAACAAATATAAAAGATGGGATAGCGTGTATATATATAAGTAAGAAAATTGAGTGTAAGATGTCAAGAACCTTTTGAATCACTACACTACTTGATTCAAAAGGTTTTGATAATCGCCAAGCATGTCTGGTTACAATTCAATTTCATTTTTTTTTATTCATGAAAACTATCTATAAAAATAATTAGATAGAATAGCTTCGACCTTGTCACTTAATAGTAAGAGAATGAAATTCGGATAAAATACAAATAACTATTACAGGTAGAAGAATAGAGATCGAAACAAATAACTCTCATGGTCTAAAATAAAAAAAAATACAAGTTTGGGTTATTAATTAGCTTGTATCCATATAACATTTGGCGTGACATAGATAATGAATAAATAGGAGTTAATATCATTCCAATTACCATTACCAAAGTAATTAGTATTTTTGGCATTAAAAAATATTTTTGGCTGGTAATTATTCCAAAAAATACTATCAATTCTGCAATAAAACCACTCATGCTTGGTAATGCAAGGGAAGCCATCGATAAGATACTGAACATTATAAATATTTTTGGAATTGAGATAGCCATTCCACCCATTTCGTCGAGATAAACAAGACATATTCTATCATAACTCGTTCCTGCCAACAAAAAAAGTGCAGTGCCAATAAATTCATGAGAGACTATTTGTAAAATGGCTCCATTGAGTCTCGGATCGGTTATAGAACCAATTCCTATAATTATGAAACCCATATGAGATATGAAAGAATAGGCTATTCTTTTTTTTAAATTACGTTGATCAGGAGATGTTGAAGCTGCATAAATTATTTGATTTGTACCTACTACCAACAACCAGGGAGAAAATATAGAATGAGCATGGGGTAATAATTCCATATTGATTCGAACCAACCCATATGCTCCCATTTTTAATAAGATTCCGGCGAGAAGCATACAAGTACTATAATGTGCCTTTCCATGGGTGTCTGATAACCATGTATGTAAGGGTATAATTGGTGATTTGACTGCAAAAGCAATGAGAAATCCAATATAAAATATTATTTCAAAATTTAATACAATTGATTTGTTAATATTTCAAAATTTAATGTTGGTTCATTGGAACCATATAAACCGATACCCAAAACTCCTATTAATAGAAAAACAAAACTTCCTGCAGTGTACAAAATAAACTTTGTAGCTGAATACAGACGTTTCTTTCCTCCCTACATGGATAGAAGTAGATAAACTGGAATTAATTCTAACTTTCCCACATGATGAAAAAATGTAAAAGGTCCCGAGAAGAAAATGATCCTATTTGACCGCTGTTCATTGCTAACATCAAAAAATGGAATATCAAGAATCTTGAGTAACTGGCCAAGCCGCTAAGGTAGTGATAAATCCCATCAGTAAAATAAGACCTATAGAAAGTTTCATCTATTCCCAATCTCTAGTAAAAATTAAAAAAAAATTGATCCATTTATAATCTTCCATCAACTGAATCAACGGATCGTTCAATTGGAAATGATAACAAAATGCATAGGTTGTTAGAAAGAGTTCTAAGACACATATAGATATTATATACCACCTAATTACCTTATTTCCTCTATGAGGGAGAAAAAAAGTTAAAGAACCTGCAGATATGGGCAAAACTACACTTATTGTTAACCAAAGAAAATAATTCGTGGTAAAAATAGAATATTTTTTTTGAGTACACGTTTTTATTAGTAAAAAAAAATCAAATGTATTCAAAATGTATTTAAGTGAGGTTTTCTAGAACGTATCAATGAGCTAGACCCATGCTTTGAGTTATTTCATGCCATAAATAGACTCGAACGCTCAAGAAATCTGTTGGACAGGCGAATTCACATCTCTTACAACCAACACAGTCCTCTATTCTTAGAGTAAAAGCTATTGCTTAGCTTTACATCAATCCCAAGGTATCATTTCTAATATATCTGTGGGGCAAGCTCGAACACATTGAGTACATCCTACACATGTATCACAAATTTTTACTGAATGTGACATAGGATCTATAAATTTTTGAATATCATAAATTTTCAATCTAGTAAACTTGTAAATGAATCATATATTTAAAGACTAGATAAATCAATAATTTACTTTACCAGTAATTTTTCTAATCAACTTATTTCTAGATCAACTCATAAGATAGGGCCAAGATACTTTGATTTCTGACGTTTTCACAAATATGACCTATTAAACGAATTATACATGTTAATTCAAATTGATGAATATTATCTTAATGTTACTTATTCAACAAAGTCGATTGGTTGATAGGAGTGGATTTTATGTTATGATAAATTGACGAAACAATAGCTAATCAAATAGCTGCTTCGGCGACTATAATTTCTATAACAAAAATTGAGAAAATATCCCCATTTAATTGGTGATTATCAAAACAATCAAAAAATATTATGAAATTCATATTAACTGCATTCAGGATAAGTTCAAGACACATAAGAGTCCTAACCATATTTTAACTCGTAATCAATCCATAAATACCATAGAAAATAAATAGGCACTCAAAACAAGTACATATTCGAGTATCATTGGCCAACTCCTTATAAATGTTATAAATTTCTATTTAGTTCAATATGACCAATACAATAATTCAACGGATTCGATTGACTAGAATATAACAAGTACAGATCAAAAGAATATATTGGTAATAGATCAAATAAAATAATTAATTTCTATTTTTGACATAAATAGTGTTTAAATAGAATTGAAGGGAAATGGGTGTGATAACACCAAAAAAAAAAAAGTTTTGTTCGGATTGCTTTTTCTAATTAGAAAGATTTATTACTAACGAGCCATGGCAATTGTACCTATCAAAGCAACTAAAAGAATTATTGAAATGAGTTCAAATGGAAGAAAAAAATCTGTTGATAAATGAATTCCAATTTGTTGACTACTCTTTATCAAATCTTGCTCTAGAATTTGGTTTAATCTTGTAGTCCAAATAACCCCATACCATAACGTTTCCAGAATAGTAGTAATTAACGAAAGAAAAATACTTGTACAAAACTAACAAAGTAATCCCATCCCTAACCGTCCACAGATTAAAATCTGTGTAATATTCTAAACCATTCATGAACATCTCAGCAAATATGATTAAAATATTTATGGCCTCCACGTAAATAAGGAGCTGTGCAGCAGCTACAAAATGAGAATTTGATAGAATATAGTATAAGGATATACAAACAAGAACGAATCCCAATGAAAAGGCAGAAAAAATTGGGATGGTAAGTAATGCCACTCCCAGACTTCCTAATATAAGACCCGATCCTATAAAAACTAAAAGCAAATCATGCATTAGTCCAAGCAAATCCATTAGATGTAAAAAAAAAGAGATCAATAAATTAAAAGGTAAAAATGAAACGCCTTTCTCTCTATAAGAATGGTGTGTTCCGAGGTGTGAAGTGGGAGAGAAAGGATTTCATAATTGGGGTTTTGGTTTTGAATAAGATGACTTTTCATTTTTTGTTTTTTTCTTTTTCATATTGAAACTGTAATAAGAATGAGAGGTGTTAAGCTTTTTATCATCCTGGCGTTGAGTTATTTTTTTGCAAGACCTCCCCTACAGTATCATCACCGCAGTAGAGTTTAACCACCAAGTTCGGGATGGATTGATGTTGATCCTCTACGCTTAGGACACCAAAATATCAAACCATGAACGAAGAAAGGCATGCGAGAAAAGCATATTGGCTAGTGATTGTGAGGCTCCAATTCTTGACTGGTGGGGACACCAAAGGCCTCCGCCCTTCCATCCCTTGGATAGATAAAGAGGGAGGGCAGAGCTTTTGGTTTTTTCATGTTATCAAAGAGTTAAACAATGGTTTTTTCATGTTATCAAAGAGTTGAAGAATGAAAATAGATGGCGCATGCATGATCGAATTGATCGGGTCATGTAGGAACAAGGTTTAAGTCTACCGGTCTGTTAGGATGCCTTAGCTGCATACATCACTGCACTTCCACTTGATACCTATCATAATGATAAATGGCTCATCTCACCATGACCTTCTCTTGAATTCTCAAAACTTCTATCACTTCATCCCCATAGGGGCAGAGAACCCGTTGCTATCTCGGTTGTGCTACCGAAGGCTCTAGGGAAGTCAGAATAAGAGAGCACTCATCTTGGGGTAGGCTTACTACTTATTTGCTTTCAACAGTTATCTGCTCCGCACTTGGCTACCCAGTGTTTATCGTGGGCACGATAACTTGTACACTAGAGGTGCGTCCTTCTCGGTCCTCTTATACTAGGGAAAGGTCCTCTTAATGCTCTAACGCCCACGTCGGATATGGATCGAACTGTCTCACGACATTCTGAACCCAGCTCATGTACCGCTTTAATGGGCGAACAGCCCAACCCTTGGAACATACTATAGCCTCAAGTGGCGAAGAGCCGACATCGAGGTGCCAAACCTTCCCGTCGATGTGAGCTCTTAGGGAAGATCAGCCTATTATCCCTAGAGTAACTTTTATCCATTGGGCGATGGCCTTTCCACTCGGCACCGTTGGATCACTAAGGCTGACTTTCGTCCTTACTCGACGGGTGGGTCTCGTAGTCAAGCTCCCTTCTGCCTTTGCACTCGAGGGCCAACCTCCGTCCGACATGAGGAAACCTTTGCACACCTCTGTTACCTTTTGAGAGGCCTATACCTCATAGAAACTATCAACCTGAGACTGTCCCTTGGCCCGTAGGTCCTGACACAAGGTTAGAATTGTAGCTCTTCGAGAGTGGTTTCTCACTAATGGCTTGGCCCCCCCGGTAAGAGGCCTTCTTCGCCTTCCACCTAAGCTACGCAAGAAAAGCCCAAAGCCAATCCCAGGGAATAGTGAAGCTTCATAGGGTCTTTCTGTCCGGGTGTGGGTAGTCCGCATCTTCACAGATATGTCTATTTTACCAAGCCTCTCTCTAAGACAGTGCCCAGATCATTACGCCTTTCGTGTGGTCAAAACTTACCCAACAAGAAATTTCACTACCTTAGGACCATTATAGTTATGGCTGCCATTCACCGAGGCTTCGATCGTCGGCTCCCCTGTTATCAGGTCACCAACTTCCTTGACCTTCCAGCACTTGGCAGGTGTTAGCCCCCAAACATGGTCTTACGACTTTGTGGAGACCTGTGTTTTTGCTAAACAGTTGCCCGGACCTGGTCATTGTGACCTTTTTTGTGAGGAGGCACCCCTTCTCCCAAAGTTACGAGGCTATTTTGCTGAGTTCCTTAAAGAGAGTTATCTCACGCCCTTAGGTATTCTCTACCTACCTACCTGTATCGGTTTCTGGTACAGGTACTTTTTTGTTGAAGGTCGTTAAAGCTTTTCTTGGGAGTATAGCATGGCTTACTTTAGCATCGTAGTGCCTGGTACTCGAAAATTGGCTTGAGGCATTTTCTCTACCCCTTCTTACCTTGAAAAAGCAGGGGCACCTTGCGTCCTTGAACCGATAACCATCTTTCGGCTAAACTAGCCTCATCCGTCCCTCAAGACCAACAAGAGGTGGTACAAGAATATTCACCTGTTGTCCATTAACTACGCCTTCTGGCCTGATCTTAGGCCCTGACTCACCCTTCATGGACAAACCTTATGGAGGAACCTTTGGGTTTTCAGGGCATTGGATTCTCACCAATGTTTGCGTTATTCAAGCCGACATTCTCGCTTCTGCTTTGTCCACCCCTGCTAGCGCGGATGCCTCCCTTTAAGCTGAAATGCTCATCTACCGATGCATTTTTGCATCCCACAGCTATGGCAGATCGCTTAACCCTATTCATCTTCGGTGCAAGAGCCCTCAATCAATGAGCTATTATGCACTTAGGGGCCTTAGCTAGTGATCCAGACTATTTCCCTCTCGATGATGAAGCTTGTCCCCCATTATCTCACTGGCCAACCTTAACCCTTGTTATTTTGAGGTCATATCTAGTATTTAGAGTTTGCCTCGACTTAGTGCCACTCTTGCGGCCTGCACCAAAACAATACTTCACCCCTAGATCTCCAGTCAACTACTGCGCCTCAATGCATTTCAGGGAGAACCAGCTAGCTCTGGGTTCCAGTGGCATTTCATCCCTAACCATAAGTCATCCACTGATTCTTCAACATCAGTCGATTTATACCTCCACTTAGTTCCACCAAAGCTTCATCATGGTCATGGATAGATTATCGAGGTTTGAGTCCATAAACAATGACAATTGCCCTATGAAGGCTCGTTTTCGCTTCCGCTCCAGTGGGTTCCATTAACCAAGCCACTGCCTATGAGTCGCCAGCTCATTCTTTAACATGCACGCTATCAGAGTCCAGGGCTCCTCCCACTGCTTGGGAGCTTATGGTTTCCTGTTCTATTTTACTCCCCTATGGGGGTTCTTTTCACCTTTTCCTTACGGTACTACGTCGCTATCGATCACCCATGAGTATTTAGCCTTACAAGCTGGTCCTTGTTGATTCACACAGGATTCCACATGCCCCATGCTACTCGGGTCAAAGCGTAAGCTAATGATGCTTTTGGCTACTAGACTCTCACCATCAGGGTGCAGCACTCCACCGCTTCGCCTAGCAGCGTGATGCTTTTATTGCTCTCCCACAACCCATTTTCATAGTTTAGGCTGCTCCTATTTCACTCATCGCTACTATGGGAATTGCTTTTGCTTTCTTTCCCTCTGTCTATTAAGATGTTTCAATTCGCTAGGTTGTCTCTTGCTTGCCCATGGATTCAGCAATAGTTTGAAAGGTTGACTTATTCAAGAATCTCCGGATCTACGCTTATTTTCAACTCACCAAAGCATTTCGTCGCTTACTATGCCCTTCCTTGTCTCTGGGTGCCTAGGTATCCACCGTAAGCCTTTCCTCATTTAAACCTCGCCTTTAACTTTAAGGCTATGCCATCCTAAGGTGCTACCAAAGGGAAGGATCTTATCCTATCAACATCCATGAATGAGAAATCATAGATCGAACTGTCGAATCGAAAAAATTGGGCGCTATCATATAGCTTTATAGCGGCTAAGTTCACGAGTTGGAGATAAGCGGACTCAAACCGTTGACATCCGCCAAAAGGTAAACTACCACCTATCAAGCCCTAGACTGATTCTATTAGAGAGGCCAACGATAAATAATAACTCCCCCCCGAACACAGCTTACAACTTTCATCGTACTATGCTCTCCAAAGAGTAACTCTTCTTAAAATCTCAAAATGTGCCGAGTTGGAATCCCATTCTAACTAAGGATTCTTGTGGTTCCAGAGAATCCAGCTATAGAAGAACCAGGAACGAAGAGCTTTCCCCTCTTTTTCACCCTGACTCTTTCGAATGCTGGTTTTAACAATGAGTGATTGCCTTTTTTTGACCCTTACTACCCAACCTGAGAGTGGACAGCTAATACCTTCCACTTATTGAACAGGGTTCTATGGTTGGTCTGCGACCCCTGGATACCAAAGGTGTCCTTGGGGTGATCTCGTAATTCCTATGGGGTGGAGATGATGGGGTTGGTCCATGGATTTTCCTTCCTTTTGCCACATTTCACTCAAAGGGTTGAAGGGAGATAGTGCATGAAGCTGTTCGCAAGGGCCAACTTGATCCTCTTCCCCAGGGATCCAAGATGAGGGAACCCTAGTAGAGCTGCTGACTCCAACTACTGTCCATGTACGATCCATACTAGATCTGACTAATTGACCATCCTACCTCCTCTACATTCTTGACAGCCCATCTTTGTCTCAGTAGAGTCTTTCAGTGGCATGTTTTGGTCCTCTTCCCCATTACTTAGAAAAAGTGAGCTACCAGTTCAAGAACAACATACTATCATTATCACTTGGACAATTAGACACCCAACCCATAATCACAATGATCCAATTGCAAGAGCGGAGCTCTACCAGCTGAGCTATATCCCCCTCCAAGCCAAGTAGAGCATGCATGAAGGAGTCAGATGCTTCTTCTATTCTTTTCCTTGGCACAGCTGGGCCATCCTGGACTTGAACCAGAGATCTTGCCCGTGAAGTAAATCATCGCACCTATGGTCTAACCAATTGGGAGAGAATCAATAGATTCCTTTTCGAAAGCGACTCATCCTTCCTGAATGTAGCATACAACTTTCTGTTGTACTGTGCTCTCCAAGTGTGCTTGTTCCCCGCTCTTCCTTACCATGGCAAGTATTTATGAAATAACTCTAATGTGAAGAAAAAAGAAGGCATTAAGAGACTCTCCTAAGTCAACCCTAGACACTCTAAGATTCTTTTTCAAACTTGCTCCCATTTTGAGTCAAGAGATAGATAAATAGACACGTCCCATTGCACTGATCGGCGGCATTCGTAGTGACTAAGGGGATTGAAGACCAAGAAGTGAGTTATTAATCAGCCAAGCATTCTTCTTATGGCTAGATCCAATCTCTTGGTCCCTACAAAAAGGAGAAAGAATTTCACGTTCTTCCTTTTGAGAATAAAGGAAGTGTAACAACCTATTGATTGCAGCTTTCTTCAGACCTCTGGGAAAGGCATGAAAAAAAAGGCTTGAATGGTACGATCCCTCCGTCACCCCAAAATGAAAGGGGTGATCTCATAGTTCTTGGTATGTGAAGATATGTTGTTAGGTGCTCCATTTTATTTTTCCATTTTCACATTTAAATTATGTATTAGATGTACTAATACCTTACCCCATCCATCTGAAAATCTTGGTTTAACCCCTTCGTTACTAGATAAAAGATGCCTCTTCTTTGCATTTATTACGATTCTGTCTCTACAACTATTGTAATTGGAAGAGTCTTATTACTCTAAAGAAATCTTTTTTTAATCCAAGGTTTTTTTTGTTCTTTTATAATTCTCATGTATGTGAATACAAATCCATCTTATTTTTTCTCTGCAACCAATCTTCTCATTTACGATCAACATCTT
Source organism: Moringa oleifera (assembly GCA_021397835.1). NCBI lineage: Eukaryota > Viridiplantae > Streptophyta > Magnoliopsida > Brassicales > Moringaceae > Moringa > Moringa oleifera. Next base: position 2,161,057 of record JAJFZO010000065.1, read on the forward strand.
CTTGAGTCCTTCTTGAGCGCATTTTTTTCTATGAAAAAATAGAACATCTTATAAAAACACATCTTATAAAAACCTTTGTTAATGGTTTTCAGGATATTTTATGCTTGTTCAAGGATCCTTTCATGCATTATGTTAGATATCAAGGAAAATCCATTTTGGTTTCAAAAGATACGCCTCTTCTGATGATAAATGGAAATATTACTTTGTCAATTTATGGCAACGTAATTTTTACGTGTGGTCTCAATCACAAAGGGTCTGTATAAACCAATTATCCAAAGATTATCTAGACTTTCTAAGCTATTTTTCAAGTTTGCGATTTAATCCGTTAGTGGTACAAAGCCAAATGCTAGAAAACTCATTTATAATAGATAATGCTATAAAGAAGTTTGATACAAAAATTTCAATTATTCCTATGATTGGATCATTGGCTAAAGCAAGATTTTATAATACATTAGGGCATCCCATTAGTAAGCCGACCTGGGCCAGTTCATTAGATTCTGATATTATCGATCGATTTGTGCATATATAAATCTTTCTCATTATCACAGCAGATCCTCCAAAAAAAAAATTTGTATCGAATAAAATATATACTTCAACTTTCTTGTGTTAAAACTTTGGCTCGTAAACACAAAAGCATTGTACGTGCATTTTTGAAAAGGTTAGGTTCGAACTTTTTGGAAGAATTCTTTACAGAGGAAGACCAAGTTCTTTCTTTTATCTTTCCAAGAGCTTATTCTGCTTCATGAAAGTTATATAGAGGGCGTATTTGGTATTTAGATATTATTTGTATCAATGATTTGGTCAATCATGAATGATTTGGTTATTGGACCATGCAGTGTCAATGGAAATTTTTCATAAATGATGAAGAGATAACAGAAAAATGCATTCATTTCTATTACTATTATTAAATCTTCATACAGTAAGAATAAGAAAAGAAGAATAAGGTTGATTAACTGAGTATTCAATTTGAATTCCATTTAGGGAAGAAACTGAGTTTTCTATGTATACATAGAGAAAGCTGTGTGCAATGAAAAATGCAAGCACGGTTTGGGGAGGGATTTTGTTATCTTTACCTATACCTATTTTGTTTCATTTTAACAAATAAATTATTTACTCCATCCGACTAGTTTCGGGTTCGAATCCCGGGCAGCCCATTACATTATTACTATCTTATCGAAATGATATTCATATAAAAAATGTGTGGATATAAATTTGCATTCCACTTTTGTTTTATAACTCACTTCATTCATTCAAAAAAAAAAAAAAAGATTCTGATGAATCTAGATAAATAAGATCATAGATATATATTTGTCATTGGTTGAAATGGGTGTATAAGTCATGTTATACTGTTGAATAACAAGCTCTCATATTTCTATTTCTAGAGAATTTGTGTGCTTAGGAGTCCCTGATGATTAAATAAACCAAGATTTTACCATGACTATGATTTTAGAGAGACGTAAAAGAGAAAGCCTATGGGGTCGCTTCTGTAACTGGATAACCAGCACTGAAAACTATTTTTACATTGGATGGTTTGGTGTTTTGATGATCCCTACCTTATTGACCGTAACTTCAGTATTTATTATCGCATTCATTGCAGCTCCTCCTGTAGATATTGATGGTATTCGGGAACCTGTTTCTAGATCTTTACTTTATGGAAACAATATTATTTTTAGTGCCATTATTCCTACTTTTGCAACTATAGGTTTGAAATTTTACTTGATTTGGGAAACCGTATATGTAGATGAATTATATAACGACGGTCCTTATGAGCTAATTGTTTTACACTTCTTACTTGATGTAGCTTGTTACATGGGTTGTGAGTGGGAACTTAGTTTCCGTCTAGGTATACGCCCTTGGATTGCTGTTGCATATTTAGCTCTTGTTGCAGCTGCTACCATTATTTTCTTGATCTATCCAATTGGTCAAGAAAGCTTTTCTGATGGTATGCCTCTAGGAATCTCTCGTACTTTTAATTTTATGATTGTATTCCAAGCTGAGCACAACATTCTTGTGCACCCATTTCACATGTTAGGCATAACTGGTGTATTCGGTGGCTCCCTATTTAGTGTTGTGCATGGTCCCTTGGTAACTTCTAGTTTGATCAAGGAAACCATAGAAAATGAATCTGCTAATGAAGGTTACAGATTCAGTCCAGGGGAAGAAACTTATAATATCGTAGCTGCTCATTGTTATTTTGGCCGATTGATCTTCCAATATGCTAGTTTCAACAAGTCTCATTCTTTACATTTCTTTTTAGCGGCTTGGCCTGTAGTAGGTATCTGGTTCACTGCTGTAGGTATTAGCATTATGGCTTTCAACCTAAATGGTTTCAATTTCAACCAATCTATAGTTGATAGTGAAGGTCATGTAATTAATACTTAGACTGATATTATTAACCGTGCTAACCTTAGTATGAAAGTTATGCATGAACGTAATGATTATAACTTCCCTTTAGACCTAGCTGCTATTGAAGCTCTATCTATAAATGGATAAGACTTTGGTTTGGTCTTAATATAGACCCGTTTTTGAAAATAAAGGAGCAATAATTAACTTCTTCTTTTATTAAGAAGGTTGGTATTGCTCCTTTATTTAGTTATTTAGTAGTTTTTTTATATAATATAAAGTTTTTCTGACTTCAACATTAAACATTAAATAACAAAAAATAAAATAAAAAAAAAATTATGAGTTTTTTTTTTAGTATTATACTTTCGTTATCTACTATTTTTTTTTAGAAAAAAAGTTTTTATTAATCTTTTGTGAAGTTATTATTTAACATACATTAAAAAAAGTTAGAATTATCTGCTTGTTCTTGTATAGAAATTGCAGTTTTTTTCATTTTTCATTTCATTTGTTTCGTAAAGTAATTTTCTAAATAAAAAAAGAGTAATGGTAAAGTAGTAAGGGCGGATGTAGCCAAGTGGATCAAGGCAATGGATTGTGAATCCACCATGGGCGGGTTCAATTCCCGTTGTTCGCCCATAATAACTATTAATTAATTATAATAACTAATATTTTTGCTTTTGTATTAAGCTTATCAATTTTTCTTAATAAATGATTTGCTACAAAAAGATTTTTGTTATTAAACGTGTCACAGTTAATAAACTTTTTTTTTTAAAGACGAAGAAAAAAATTCTATTTTCTCTCCTATTTACTATGGCGACGAAGAATCAAATTATCACTATATTTATTCCTTTTTCTACTTCTTCTTCCAAGTGTAGGATAACCCCAAAGGGTTGAGGGTTTTTTTCTACCAATTGGAGCCCTCATTTCACCACCTCCATGGGGATGCTCTATAGGGTTCATAACTACTCCTTTTACTATAGGACGCTTACCTAGCCAACATTTAAATCCGGCTCTACCCAAACTTCTCTGGTTCACCCCAACATTTCCCCACTTGTCTGACTGTTGCTGAGCAGTTTTTTAATATCAAACGGACCTCTCCAGAAGGTAGTTTCAATGTGGCCGATTTCCCCTCTTTTGCAATCAGTTTCGTTACAGCACCCGTTGCTCTAGCTAATTGTCCATCCTTTCCAAGAGTGATTTCTATGTTATATATGGTAGTGCCTTGGGGTATTTTGGTTGAAGTGGATTCTTCTTTTTGATCAATCAAAACCCCTTCCCAAACTGTACAAGCTTCTTCCAAAGCAAACGGCCTTTCTGGATGTAGATGATGATATCTATACAAATAGATCTTATATATATCGTACAATGAAGTACCACACAAGTGGATATATAGGAATCCAAATCTGCTGAATAACTCATGTTATGATCTTCTACATCCTAGGTCTTCCCGTTTCGTCATCTGGCTTATGTTCTTCATGTAGCATTCAGACCGAATGATTCTATGAAATTACATCGATACTTCCATATATTATGGGTAACGTAAGAGACATCTCTATTTTTCCCCCAAGCAATCTTTAGAATTACCACTGCTTACCTTTCAATTTGCCTCTGACCATTAAATGAAATGTGAATAACCCGTCCTCCTTTCTTTGAAACAAGAGGCGCTTCTGGTTTTGTTGGTGCTTGAAACAATTTTATTTCTCCATATTACTATATCTCTAGAGTCAATAATTTTATATGAGGAACTACCGAACTCAATCACTTGCTGCCGTTACTCTTCAGTTTTCTATTGAGGTATATCCTATAGAGGTACTCGAATTGGATCAGTGATCGATTTCTAGGTTTTATTGTAAACATAATTGGTTACTTCCAATTACGTAAATCAATAGTTCAAACCGCACTTAAAGGTAAGGCATTTCCCATTTTTATAGGAACTTATGTACCAAAAACAATACGATCTCCAATTATAGCCCCTCTAGGATGTAAAATATATCTATTCTCACCATCCTTATAGTGTATGAGACAAGTGTATACATTTTGATTAGGGTCGTATTCTATTGTTATGATTCTACCATATATGTCTTTTTCAATTCTTCAAAAATCGATTTTACGATATAGATGCTTATGACCTCCCCCTCTATGCCTTGCGGTAATGATTCCTCTGGTATTATGACCTTTACCATAATAATGTTGTCCATAGATCAAATTAGTTCATGGATTGGATTTCACTTGACTATCTATGGCTCTATTGCATGTGCTCAAGGTAGAAGTTTTGTATAAATGTATTGCCATGCTATTAAGTATTTTGATTTAAGTTCTTTTCTTTCTAAGAGGTGGAACAGAATAACCTGGTTGAAGCGTAATGATCATACGTCTGTAATGCATTGTATGTCCCATAATAGGTCTTATTCTTCTACCCTTTCTAGGGAGTCGATGACTATTCATAGCTATTACCTTGACACCAAAGAAGAGTTTGACCCAATGCTTTATTTCTGTCCTAATTCATCCTGATTCGACATTAGAAGTATATTGATTTTTCCCCAATAACCGAGTACTTTTATCTGTAAATACTGCATATTTGATTCCATCCATAAATCTATTTTCTTCCCTATGAGTTCTAGTCTTAATGAGAATGCTTGTTCTTACTATTCATATGTTATGATATGAAAATACCACACCAATTCGTTATGTATACACGATGAGATTCCATTGATATAGAGCCAATTCCAATAGACTTATTGGAGAGTCCCGTTGACATACATCTAGTAGGAATTGAACCTATGAATTCGCCAATTATGAGTTAGGCGATTTAACCATTCAACCATGGATGCTTAGCAAGGATCCTCGTACATGGTGAATGATCAAATTCCAATTAAAATGAAATCTTTAGGATAAATCAATGCAATTTTGTAAGAATCAATGAAAAGAATTAATTCAAATCCTGGATTTTTGAATTGAGAGAAATATTGAGAGAGATTAAGAATTCTCACTATTTCTTATATTCATGGACCCAATTCAATTCAGTGGGATCTTTCATTCATATTTTTTTTCCACCAAGAATGTTTTATAAAACTCTTGGACCCTCGAATTTGGAGTATCTTACTTTCACGCAATTCACAGGGTTCAACAAGCAATCGATATTTCACGATCAAGGATGTAGTGCTATTTGTAGTAGCGGTCCTTATATATCGTATTAACAATCAAAATATGCTCGAAAGAAAAAATCTCTTTTGACAGGGCTTCTTCCTATACCTATGAATTCCATTGGACCCAAAAATGATACATTGGAAGAATCTTTTGGGTCTTCCAATATCAATAGGTTGATTATCTCGCTCCTATATCTTCCAAAAGGGAAAAAGATCTCTGAAAGCTGTTTCTTGGATCCGAAAGAGAGTACTTGGGTTCTTCCAGTAACTAAAAAGTGTATCATGCTTGAATCTAACTGGAGTTCGCGGTGGTAAAGGAGCTGCATTAGAAAAAAAAAGGGATTCTAGTTGTTAGATATCTAATGAAACCGTCGCTAGAATTGATATCTCATTTAAAGAGAAAGATATCAAATATCTGGAGTTTCTTTTTGTATATTATATGGATGATCCAATCCGCAAGGGCCATGATTGGGAATTATTTGATCGTCTTTCTTCGAGTAAGAGGCAAAATATAATTAACTTGAATTCGGGACAACTGTTCAAAATCTTAGTGAAAGACGGGATTTGTTATCTCATGTTTGCTTTTCGTGAAAAAATACCAATTGAAGTGGAGGGTTTCTTCAAACAATAAGGAGCTGGGTCAACTATTCAATCAAATGATATTGAGCATGTTTCCTATCTCTTCTCGAGAAATGAGTGGGTTATTTCTTCGTAAAATTGTGCTCAATTTCGTATGTGGCAATTCCACCAAGATTTCTTCGTTAGTTGGGAGAAGAATCTGCACGAATCATATTTTTTGAGGAACGTATCGAGAGAGAATTGAATTTGGTTAGATAATATGTGGTTGGTAAACAAGGATAGAGTTTTTAGCAAGGTACGAAATGTATCGTCAAATATTCAGTATGATTCCACAAGATCTAGCTTCGTTCAAGTAATGGATTCTAGCCAATTGAAAGGATCTTCTGATCAATTCAGAGATCACTTTGATTCCATTAGTAATAAGGATTCAGAATATCACACATTGATCAATCAAAGAGAGATTCAATAACTGAAAGAAAGATCGATTCTTTGGGATCCTTCCTTTCTTCAAACGAAACGAATAGAGATAGAATCAGACCAATTCTCTAAATGCTTTTCTAAATATTCCTCAATGCCCTAGCTATTCATGGAATGTGAGAAGCGAATGAATAATCATCTACTTCCGGAAGAAATTGAAGATTTTATTGGTAATCCTACAAGACCCTTTTGTTCTTTTTTCTCTGACAGATGGTCAGAACGTCATCTGGGTTTGAATCCTACTGAAAAGTCCACTAGGGATCAGAAATTATTGAAGAAAGAACAAGATATTTCTTTTATCCCTTCCAGGTGATCGAAAAGTAAAGAAATGGTTAATATATTCAAGATAATTACGTATTTACAAAATACCATCTCAATTCATCCTATTTCATCAGATCTAGGATATTATATGGTTTCGAAGGATGAACTGGATATGGACAGTTCCAATAAGATTTCATTCTTGAACAAAATTTCATTTCTAGATTTATTTCATCTATTCCATGATCGAAACAGTGGGCATACACATTACACCACGATTTTGAATCAAAAAAGAGATTTCAAGAAATGGCAGATCTACTCACTTTATCAATAACTGAGCCGAATCTGGTGTATCATAAGGGATTTGCCTTTCTATTGATTCCTACAGATTGGATTAAAACAATTCTTGAATGAGGTATTCAACTCCAAGGATGAATCGAAAAAGAAATCTTTATTGGTTCTACCTCCTATTTTTTATGAAAAGATTGAATTTTTTTATCGAAGGATCAGAAACAAATGGGTCTGGATCTCTTACGGGAATGATTTAGAAGATCCAAAACCAAAACTAGTGGTATTTGCTAACAACAACATAATGGAAGCAGTCAATCAATATAGATTGATCCGAAATCTGACTCAAATCCAATATAGCACCTATGAAAGAAATGTATTAAATCAATTCTTTTTAATGAATAGATTTGATCGCAACTTCGAATATGAAATTCAAAGGGATCAAATGAGAAATGATACTTTGAATCATAGAACTATAATGAAATATACGACCAATCAACATTTATCGAATTTGAAAAAGAGTCAGAAGAAATGGTTTGATCCTCTTATTTTTCTTTCTTGAACTGAGAGATCCATAAATCAAAATCATAATCCATATATATACAAATGGTCCAATGGGAGCAAGAATTTTTAGGAGCATTTGGAACATTTCGTTTCTGAGCAGAAGAGCCATTTTTAAGTAGTGTTCGATCGATTATGTATTAATCAATATTCGATTGATTGGTCTGACGTTATTGACAAAAAAGATATGTCTAAGTTACTTTGTTTCTTTTTGTCTAAGTTACTTCTTTTTTTTGTCCAAGTTACTTCTTTTTTTTTTTATCTAATTCACTTCCTTTTTTCTTTGTGAGTTTCTAGAATATCCCCATTCATAAGTCTGAGATCCACATCTATGAATTGAAAGGTCCGAACGATCAACTTTGTAATCAGTTGTTAGAATCAATAGGTCTTCAAATCGTTCATTTGAAAAAATTGAAACCTTTCGTATTGGATGATCATAATACTTCTCAAAAATCGAAATTCTTAATCAACAGAGGAACAATATCACCATTTTTGTTCAATAAGATACAAAAGTGGATGATTAACTCATTCTATACTAGAAAGAATCACAGGAAATCTTTTGATAACATGGATTCCTATTTCTCAATGATATCCCATGATCAAGACAATTGACTGAATCCCATAAAACCATTTCATGAAAGTTCATTGATATCTTCTTTTTATAAAGCAAATCGACTTTGATTCTTGAATAATCCACATCACTTCTGCTTCTATTATAACAAAAGATTTCTTCTTTTTTTTTTTGGTGGAAAAGGCCCGTATCAATAATTATGATTTTACGTATGGACAATTCCTCAGTATTGTGTTCATTCGCAACAAAATATTTCCTTTATACAATGGTTAAAAAAAACATGCTTTTTTGGAAAGAGATACTATTTCACCTTCACCAATCGAGTCACAGGTATCTAACATATTCATATCTAAGGATTTTCCACAAAGTTGTGACAAAAGTTATAACTTATACAAATCTTTCCATTTTGCAATTCGATCCAATCCATTAGTTCGTAGAGCTATTTACTCGATTGCACACATTTTTGGAACACCTTTAACAGAGGGATAAATAGTCAATTTTGAAAGAACTTATTGTCAACATCTATCTAATTCAAAAGAGAAAGACTTCCATCAGTATCTCAATTTCAATTCAAACATGGGTTTGATTCACACTCCATGTTCTGAGAAATATTTACCATCCGAAAATAGGAAAAAAACGAAGTCTTTGTCTAAAGAAATGCATTGAGAAAAGGCAGATGGATAGAACCTTTCAACGAGATAGTGCTTTTTCCACTCTCTCAAAATGGAATCTATTCTAAACATATATGCAATGGTTCCTTACTTCGACAGGATACAAATATCTAAATTTGATATTTTTAGATACTTTTTTAGATCTATTACCGATACTAAGTAGTAGTCAAAATTTTGTATCCATTTTTCATGATATTATGCATGGATCAGCTATATCGTGGCAAATTCTTTAGAAAAAATTATGTCTTCCATGATTGAATCTAATAAGTGAGATTTTGAGTAAGTGTTTACATAATCTTTTTCTGTCCGAAGAAATGATTCATTGGAATAATGAGTCACCATTGATATCGACACATCTATGATCGCCAAATGTTCAGGAGTTCTTCTATTCAATCCTTTTCCTTCTTCTTGTTGCTAGATATCTTATTCGTAGACATCTTCTCTTTATTTCTCAAACCTATAGTGAGTTACAAACAAAGTTCGAAAGGGTCAAATCTTGGATGATTCCATCATACATGATTGAGTTGCGAAAACTTCTGGATATGTATCCTATATCTGAACTAAATTCTTTCTGGTTAAAGAATCTTTTTCTAGTTGCTCTGGAATAATTAGAAGATTCTCTAGAAGAAATACGAGGTTCTAGTGGCAACATGCTACGGGGTGGTGATGCCACTTATGGGGTCAAATTAATACGTTTTAAGAAGAAATATTTGAATATCAATTTCATCAATATCATCGATCTCACAAGTATCATACCAAATCCCATTAATCGAATCATTTTTTTAAGAAATACTAGACATCTAAGTCATACAAGTAAAGACATTTACTCATTGATAAGAAAAAGAAAAAAGCGTGAGTGGTGATTGGATTGATCATAAAATAGAATCTTGGGTCACGAACAGTGATTCGATTGATGGTAAAGAAAGAGAATTCTCGGTTCAGTTCTCCACCTTAATGGCAGAAAAAAGGATTGATCAAATTCTATTGAGTCTGACTCATAGTAATCATTTATCAAAGAATAACTCTAGTTATCAAATGATTGAACAACCGGGAACAATTTACTTACAATACTTAGTTGACATTCATAAAAAGTATTTAATGAATTATAAGTTTAATACATCCTGTTTAGTAGAAAGACCAATATTCCTTGCTCATTATCAAATAATCACTTATTCACAAACTTCATGTGGGGCTAATAGTTTTCATTTCCCGTCTCATGGAAAACCCTTTTCGCTCCGCTTAGCCCTATCCCCCTCTAGGGGTATTTTAGTGATAGGTTCTATAGGAATCGGACGATCCTATTTGGTCAAACACCTAGCGACAAACTCCTATGTTCCTTTGATTATAGTATTTCTAAACAAGTTCCTAGATAACAAGCCTAAAGGTTTTTTTAATAATGATATTGATATTAATGATAGTGACGATATTGACGCTAGTGACGATATTGATGCTAGTAACGATGTTGATGATAGGGATGATATCAATTATGAACTTGATACAGAGCTGGAGCTTCTAACTATGATGAATGCACTAACTATGGATATGATGTCGAAAATAGACCGATTTTATATCACCCTTCAATTCGAATTAGCAAAAGCAATGTCTCCTTGCATAATATGGATTCCAAACATTCATGCTCTGGATGTGAATGAGTGGAATTATTATCCCTCAGTTTATTAGTGAACTTTCTCTCTAGAAATTGTTAAACATGTTCCACTAGAAATATTCTTGTTATTGCTTCGACTCATATTCCCCAAGAAGTGGATCCCACTCTAATAGCCCTAAATAAATTAAATACATGCATTAAGATACGAAGGCTTCTTATTCCACAATAACAAAAGCACTTTTTACTCTTTCATATATAAACACTGGTTTATTAAGAATACGCAAGAAAAGCACTTTGAATTGTTGATTCATCGCCAGAGATGACTTAGAACCAATAATTCATTATCTAATGGATTTTTCCATTCTAATACTCCATCCGAGAGTTATCAGTATTTATCAAATTTGTTCCTATCTAATGGAACGCTATTGGATCAAATGACAAAGACATTGTTGAGAGAAAAGATGGCTTTTCTCGGATGAAATAAAAATTGGATTCATGTAACAGGAGAAAGGTTTCCCATTACTTAGCTAGAAAGATATGTGGCCATGAAATAGGGATTAAGTGGAACAAAATTGACTGGTCGTAGAGTCATGAAAACACCTATAATTCAAATTGAATGGATTCAAAACAATGTTACTCCATCGATAGGGATTATAAATCCTCCTGTTTTCATCCATTAAGTAATATTTAATTACTTGAAATATATGTTTTAAATTGTCAAGCTGAAAATATTTTGTTACCGAAATCTGACGATAAGTTATTAAACGATAAAATGAATAAAAATTCACAATTTTAATGGTTGTTCCTAAAGGGCCCGACGAATTTCTAATTGTAATTAGAGGATTCCTTTTTATTTTAATTGATTCTTTTATCACATTATGATATTTTATATGATTGAATGGACCCATTCGAAAACAATTAGATGATGACAAAATTATCAAAGATTGGCATTCCTTATTTCTATTCAACAACATACGAATAGTTCTGTGATTTTGACTAAGTGATTGTTGAATCCTTGCCTTGGAATAAATGGAATAAAACGGATAGATGCAATCTGACCCATTATCAGAGATCGATCTTGAACCTGACAGATCGTTCCTTTTTATGATATATGAAATATGGAATTTCATTAAGTTGATTCTTAGGAAATCTCAAATCAGACAATTTGTACTCATTTCAACAAAGAAAGTACGGACCTATTCGACGGAAGGACTTTTGTTGGCTTCGTCCTAATTCAAGATAAAACAAGTTCGAACCAATTGAATACTTGTGTCAGAAATTCCCCGAGCCGATTTGTCATTTCCATAAAGGATATAATTTATAACTCGAAATTGCATACTATCCTTTTCTTGAAATATATCATGTGGAAAGAGTGTTGCTAAATTTATACCATCCGCTATCTCATATGTGGCTATGGGTCATACCAAAACAAAATACTTTTTATTGATAGGTGTGATCCGTTAAACATAGATCTAATTTCTCAATTTTTTTGATTCCTTAGAGTTAGTTTTTCGCCTTTTTGTCGGTATCAAGATGCCACTGTGTCGAGATATCTTGTTTGTCTTTTTCGAAAAATGGATATCACCAGAAAAGATTTTAAGTTCAATACTCTTTCTTTCTCTCCACTCGGACCAATTCGTCTACTTGGCTTCTTGTATTTAAAGTGATTCATGTATCTACTCTAATGATACTATTGTTCCGTACCATTATGGCAGAAGATTCGGGTAAAATATGCACTTCCTCAGGAATGAAAAAAAATCGATCTACCTTTATTTGGTATTTTGTCTTAATTTTTTTTTTTTTTGCACAAATGGGAAGCTCCGGATACAATTTGGATATCAGAAAGACTACCATATAAAATACAAGATTTCTCCTCCAATTCCTTCTCATCAAGCCTTTCGGTCTGTCATTATACCTCAAGAAGTAGAAAGGATTACAATCCTTATCCCACCTAAAATTCTTGAAATTTATTGATAGTTAGAACAGATTCATAGACCAGGTCGACTGATCCATTTTAAATTCAAAATATTTCTATATGGCTCTTTCCTATTTCGTCTATGTCGTAGGGTTAAACTAAAAAAAAAATTCTTATTTTCTTGATGTTTCCTTATGTTCTCGATAAAACCTTCTCATAAAAGTATTTTGATAATGTTTTTGGTGATGTTAGTAGATGCTATCCGAAGCATTCCTTTTCTATTCATCTCAGCATTTTGTATAAAGATTATTATATCAGCAATAGTGTCCCTACCCATGATAAACTAAAATTATTCTTGCTCCTGAATTTTGATATAATCAACATGTTCTTTTTTTTATTTATATATAGTTTCTTTTTATATTTTATATTTATATTTATATATATTATACATAAATTGTATTTAATTAATATATGAACTTAATTTTTCTACAAGTACAAGCATTATCTATTATTATATAATAATTATATTAATGGTATATGCGTGAAGGGTAGATGCGTGAGACACAATCTACTAATTAATCTATTTGATTTAAATCCTATAACTATATTCAGGTCTCATCTTATAATATCTCAAGAGCTAATGAAACTATTTTGATGAAATTTAACTGTCTCAATTCTTGGGGGATCGCAACAAAAACTCGAGTTCCTTTTGGATTTCCTTCTTGATCAATGACAACTGCGGCATTGTCATCATATCGTCTTATCATCCCATTGTTACATTTGAGTTCTTTACAAGTACGTACAATTACAGCTCTGATCACTTCTGTTCTATTTAGAGGCGTATTTGGTACTGCTTCCTTGATCACAGCAACAATAACGTCACCAATATGAGCATATCAGCGATTATTAGCTCCTATGATTCGAATACAATTCTCAAGCCCTGCTGTTGTCTACGACATTCAAATGGGTCTGAGGTTGAATCATATCATTTTTTTTAATCTGTTCTTTGGACGAAGTAAAAAAAGAAATATTGTTTGTTAAAAAAAAAGAAGAAAACTTGCAATTTTTTTATCTCTAAGACGTCTTTCTTTTGTGATTCTACATTCTTATTCCGAAATGATGAATTATGTTTTCTTAGGCATTTTGGATGTTACTATTAAAATAGCCCTTTTGGATATATTTTCAACTACTCTGCCTATTTCATAAAGTATTCTACCTGGTTTAATGATAGCTACCCAATATTCGGGAGATCTTTTCCCCGAACCCATACGTGTTTTCGTAGGTCTTATTGTAACCGATTTTTCTAAAAATATACGTACCCATATTTTTCCACCATGGCGTATATTTCGTGTCATTGCTCGTTGCCCTATTTCTATTTGTCTAGGTGTGATCCAAGCGAGTTCAAGTGCTTGAAGAGCATATCTACCGAAACAAATACGATTACCTCGATAAGATATTCCTCTCAGTCTTCCTCTATGTTGTTTACGAAATTTGGTTCTTTCAAGGTTATAGTTGATGGTTGTTTCTAAATTCCATCTCCACTACAGAACTGGACATGAAGGTTTCTTCTTATCCAGCTCCTCGCAAATGGATAGACTAAAAAAGATTTATTAAGATATACATGTAGTTAATGAATAATAGACTCAATCATGGGATTCTTTTAGATTTCATCTAATATATTCTAAATTTGTATATGTTTTTAGGAAATAGAATTCAACTTGAATTCTATTTATAGATAATGTAATGTTGAATATCATTTTTATTGAAGTTATAATCTTACAATGAATCCTTCTTTTGTTTTTCCCTTTTTTATCATATTGAATCGATCAAAATTTATCAATCCAATAAAATTAACTTTTTTGCGGGTGAATATTTACTCTTTCAATATCTATTTTGGTTTTAGGGCTAGCCCATGACTTTTCAGAATTAGAATAAGAATAAATGAATTGGTTTCTGGTTTGTTCCACCATCCCACCCAATGAATCATTAGGATTCCTTTTCAATAGAATCTTCTGCATTCATAGGTTCCATCGTTCCTATCGCTTCTTGATTAATGTTTAGGTCTGAATTCTACAGTGGAGCCCCTAATGAAATTTTTTAATTTATTCTTGAGTCAATCTTCTCAGTTTTTATTGACTCAAGGCTTTTAATTTTTTTTGTTCTATGAATAGATTTATCTAATTATGCATGAATCTGTACTGATGCTTTATTACATTGCCTTTTCTTTTATGAGATGATTTCATAGACCTTCCATATTGGAATCATATATCATTGATATTTCTTTTTTTCTCTTTCTCTCATACTTCTATTTATCTGCATACTTTTCTATTTCGCTTCACAACTTATAATTAGATTGATTTTTTTATTTTTTTATGCAAAAAAAAAAAATCAGTTGCTACAATCATATGACCAATTTATCATATCTTGACTGCTACTTTGGATCCAGATAATGCGAAGCAATGAGTTGGTTATTAGCGCTTGCTATAGTTATTAGTTCCTATTAAAGTTATAGGTCGATTCATTTTTTTTAATCTTAATGCTAAAAAAACCAACGAGTCACACACTAAGATAGCAATTATATCAAAGGATTGATCAAATTTTTATTCAACCTTATAGAATTGATGATTTTTTTTATTGAACATTAGAAAAAAGAACGAAATAATTTGTCCTTTTTTTTGTCACTGGATAGAGCGTAAAGACAAGTAAAGTCTTTTTATTCTGCGTCTACAAATATCCAAATTTTGATTCCTAATATCCCATAGATAGTTCAAACTGTATAAGAACAATAATCAATTTTAGCCTTAATGGTTTGTAAAGGAACCCTACCTTCTCTGATCCATTTGACATGTGCAATTTCTTTTCTGTCGATACGCATAGCAATTTCCATTTGAATTCCTTTTGTATTCGCCTGTTCAGTTAATTCAATAGCTTTTCTCATTTCTTTGCAAAACAAAACCCTACAAAACAAAACTCTACTCTTTAATTGTCCGGCTATAAAATCTATAAGAATATTGGGGTGTCCATAAGGATTTGTAATTCTTGTAATAGCAATGTTGAGTTTTCGATTCACACAATTAAGTTCTTTTTGTACATTCAGCTGTAATTCTTCCATTCTTCGTGGCTTATCTTCAATTAATAATTTTGGGAATCCTATATAGATTATGACCTGAATCAGATCAATTCTTTTTTGAAAGTTTTATACACGCAATTCTCTCAACACCAGAGGATATTATCATATTTTTTTCTACATAATTCTTGATACAGTTTTGTGTTTTTTTATCTTCTTATAAACCCTCAGAATAATTTTTTGGTTATGCAAACCAAAGAGAATGATGACTTTAGGTTGTACTAAGTCTGAAACCAAGTGGATTTATTTTTTGTCCCATAAGCCTCCATGACTATTACTATATGTATCATGACATGTCATCTTTGTGCTCTTATTTATCCATCCAGGTTTTTTAAAGCACATTACATATTCTTCATATAAGGATGTATCTTTCAATATGATAGTTATATGACAAGAGGGTCTTTTTATTGGATAACTCTGTCCTCGAGCTCGAGGTTTTAATTTTTTCACAGTAGTACCTTCGTTTACTTTGGCTTTACTAATGACTAAATTTGACCCATATTATGACTAGCATTTGCAGTTGCAGAATAAACCAATTTAAAAATGGGATAACATGCTCGATAAGGCAAGAGTTCTAGTATCATAAGTGTTTCCTCATAGAAACGTCCACGAATCTGATCAATTACTCTTCGTGCCTTGTGGGTGGACATACATATATGTTTACCTAAAGCGCATACTTTTGTATATGACTTCCTTTTTCTCTTCTTTATCATAAGGTTCACCTCTAACTAATGAATCTATATTAATTTTATTTTTGATGAGATCTATTATTATTTTTTGCATGTCTGCGAAAATTTATAGTGGGTGCAAATTCTCTCGATTTGTGTCCTACCATATGATCTATTATATAAACAGGCAAGTGTTCCCTTCCATTATCGATAGCAATGGTATGGCCGATCATTGTGGGTATAATGGTAGATGCCCAGGACCAAGTTATTATTATTGCTTTTTTCGCTTTTGTACTAAGCTTATTAATTTTTCTTAATAAATGATTTGCTTCAAAAGAATTTTTTTTTAATGAACATGTCAAAGTTAATTAACTCCTTTTTTTTTTTTAAAGATGAAGAAAGAAATTCTATTTTCTCTCTTATTTACTATGGCGACAAAGAATCAAATTATCACTATATTTATTCCTTTTTCTACTTCTTCTTTCAAGTGCAGGATAACCCCAAGGGGTTGCGGGTTTTTATTCTATCAATTGGCGCCTTCCCTTCACCACCTCCATGGGGATGGTTTATAGGGTTTGTAACTACTCCTCTTACTACAGGACGCTTACCTAGCCAACATTTAGATCTGGCTCTACCCAAACTTCTCTTATTCACCCCAACATTCCCTACTTGTCTTACTGTTACTGAGCAGTTTTTGGATATCAAACGGACCTCTCCAGAAGGTAATTTTAATGTGGCCGATTTCCCCTCTTTTGCAATCAGTTTCACTACAGCACCCGCTGCTTTAGCTAATTGTCCACCTTTCCAAGTGTGATTTCTATGTTATGCATGGCAGTGCCTAAGGGCATATCGGTTGAAGTGGATTCTTTTTTTTTTTGATCAATCAAAACCTCTTTCTAAACTGTACAAGCTTCTTCAAAAGCATACGACTTTTTGGATGTAGATGATGATATCTATACAGATGGATATATAAGAATGAAGTACCACACGAATGGATATATAAGAATCCAAATCTACCGAATAACTCATGTTATGTTCTTCTGCATCCTAGGTCTTCTCGTTCTATCATCTGACTTGTGTTCTTCATGTAGCATTCAGACTGAATGACTCTATGAAATTACGTCGATACTTCCACATATTATGGGTCACGTAAGAGATATCTCTATTTTTCCCTCGGGGAATCTTTAGAATTACCACTGCTTAGCCTTCAATTCGCCTCTTACCATCAAATGAAATGTGAATAACTCATCCTCCTCTCTTTAAAACAAAGGGCGCTTCTGGTTCTGTTGGTGCTTGAAACAATTTTGTCTTCTCCATATTACTATATCTCTAGAGTCAATAATTTTATATGAGAAACTACTAAACTCAATCACTTGCTACCATTACTCTTCAGTTTTCTGTTGAGGTCTATCCTATAGAGGTACTCAAATTGGATCAACGATCAATTTCTAGGTTTCATCGTAAACCTAATTGGTTACTTCCAATTACGTAAATCAATAGTTCAAACTGCACTCAGAGGTAGGGCATTTCCCATTTTTATAGGAACTTCTGTACCAAAAACAATGGGATCTCCAGTTATAGCCCCTTCGGGATGTAAAATATATCTCTTCTTACCATCCTCACAGTGTAAGAGACAAATGTATGCATTTCGATTAGGGTCGTATTTTATGGTTATGATTCTACCATATATGTCTTTTTCATTTCGTCGAAAATCGATTTTATGGTATAGACGCTTATGACCTCCCTCTCTATGCCTTGCAGTAATGATTCCTCTAGCATTATGACCTTTACCACAACAATGCTGTCCATAGATCAAATTATTTCGTGGATTAGATTTCACTTGACTGTCTACAGCTTTATTGCATGTGCTCGGGGTAGAAGTTTTGTATAAACGTATCGCCATGCTATTAAGTATTTCGATTTAAGTTCCTTTCTTTCTAAAAGGTGGAATAGAATAACCTAGTTGAAGTCTAATGATCATATGTCTGTAATGCATTGTATGTCCCATAATAGGTCCCATTCTTTTACCCTTTTCGGAGAGTCGATGACTATTCATAGCTATTACCTTGGCACCAAAGAAGAGTTCAACCCAAAGCTTTATTTTTGTCCTAATTGATCCTGATTCGACATTAGAAGTATATTGATTTTTCTCCAATAACTGAATACTTTTGTTTGTAAATACTGCATATTTGATTCCATCCATAAATCTGTTTTCTTCCCTATGAGTTCTAGTCTTAATAAGAAAGCTAGTTCTTACTGTTCATATGTTATGATATCAATATACCACACCAATTCGTTATGTATAGATGATGAGATTCCATTGATACAAAGCCAATTCCAATAGACTTATTGAAGGGTCCCATTAGTGTGCATTCAGTAGGAATTAAACCTACGAATTCGACAATTATGAGTTGGGCACTTTAACCATTCAACAATGGATGCTTAGCGGGGATCCTCATATATGGTGAATAACCAAATTTCAATTGAAATAAAATCTTTAGGATAAATCAATGCAATTTAGGAGGAATTAATGAAAGGATATCAATTCAAATCCTAGATTTTCGAATTGAGAGAAATATTGAGAAAGATCAAGAATTCTCACTATTTCTTAGATTCATGGACCCAATTCAATTCAATGGGATCTTTCATTCACATTTTTTATCGCCAAGAACGTTTTATAAAACTCTTGGACCCTCGAATTTGGAGTATGCTATTTTCACGCAATTCATAGGGTCAACAAGCAATCGATATTTCACGATCAAGGGTGTAATGCTATTTGTAGTAGCGGTCCTTATATATTGTATTAACAATCGAAATATGGTCGAAAGAAAAAATATCTATTTGATAGGGCTTTTTCCTATACCTATGAATTCCATTGGATCCAAAAATGATTCATTGGAAGAATTTTTTGGGTCTTCCAATATCAATAGGTTGATTGTTTCGCTCCTGTATCTTCCAAAAGAAAAAAAGATCTCTGAGAGCTATTTCCTCGATCCAAAAGAGAGTGCTTGGGTTCTTCCAATA
Organism: Moringa oleifera; assembly: GCA_021397835.1. NCBI lineage: Eukaryota > Viridiplantae > Streptophyta > Magnoliopsida > Brassicales > Moringaceae > Moringa > Moringa oleifera. The sequence continues at coordinate 2,180,291 of JAJFZO010000065.1, forward strand.
ACTAAAAAGTGTATCATGCCTGAATCTAACTAGAGTTCGCGGTGGTGGGGGAACTGGATCGAAAAAAAGAGGGATTCTAGTGTAAGATACCTAATGAAACCATCGTTGGAATTGATATCTTATTCAAAGAGAAAGATATCAAATATGTGGAGTTTCTTTTTGTATATTATATGGATGATCCGATCCGCAAGGGCCATGATAGGGAATTGTTTGACCGTCTTTCTCCGAGTAAGAGGCGAAACATAATCAACTTGAATTCGGGGACAGCTATTCAAAATCTTAGTGAAAGACAGGATTTGTTATCTTATGTTTGCTTTTCATGAAAAAAATACCAATTGAAGTGGAGGGTTTCTTCAAACAACAAGGAGCTGGGTCAACTATTCAACCAAATGATATTGAGCATGTTTCCCATCTCTTCTCGAGAAACAAGTGAGCTATTTCTTTGCAAAATTATGCTCAATTTCATATGTGGCAATTTCACCAAGATCTCTTTGTTAGTTGGGGGAAGAATCCACGCGAATCGTTTTTTTTTAGGAACATATCGAGAAGAATTGGATTTGGTTAGACAATGTATGGTTAGTAAACAAGGATTGATTTTTTTATCAAGGTACGAAATGTATCGTCAAATATTCAATATGATTCCACAAAATCTAATTTCGTTCAAGTAACAGATTTTAGCCAATTGAAAGGATCTTCTGATCAATTCAAAGATCATTTTGATTCCATTAGTAATGAGGATTCAGAATATCACATATTGATCAATCAAAGAGAGATTCAACAACTAAAAGAAAGATCGATTTTTTGGGATCCTTTCTTTCTCTAAATAGAACGAATGGAGATAGAATCAGACCAATTCCTTGAATGCCTTTTTGGATATTCCTCAATTCCTCGACTATTCACGGAACGTGAAAAGTGGATGAATAATCATCTGCTTCCAGAAGATATCGAAGAATTTCTTAGGAATCCTACAAGACCCATTCGTTCTTTTTTCTCTGACAGATGGTCAGAACTTCATCTAGGTTCGAATCGTAATGAGAGGTCCACTAGGGATTAGAAATTGTTGAAAAAAGAACAAGATGTTTCTTTTGTCCCTTCTAGGTAATCGAAAAATAAAGAAATAGTTAATATATTCAAGATAATAACGTATTTACAAAATACCGTTTAAACCCAAGTATGTTATTGCTATGGGAGCATGTACAATTACAGAAGGGATGTTCAGTAAAGGTCTCTGAAGTGGATGATGGTTGATAAAGTAATTCTTGATCATAATTTCCAGTATGCGTACTACGTACAAAAATAAACTTGTGATTAATAGTAAAACACCGATTCTCCTATTAAGATCGAATTCTATCTTCATAGATTTCTCGAGATATTTTCTTACGAAGTTTTGTTATAGCATCTATAACTGCCTCTGGTTTAGGTGAACAGCCTGGCAAATAGACATCCATAGGAATTAGCTTATCAACTCCCCAAATAGTACTACAAGAATCAGTATTGAACATCCCTTCTGTAATTGTACATGCTCCTATAGCAATAACATACTTTGGCTTAGGCATTTGTTCTTATAATCTCACTAAAGAAGGAGCCATTTTCATTGTTATTATGCCGACTATTAAAATTAGGTCCGCCTGTCTAGGAATCAATCTTGGTACAAATCCATAACGATCAAAGTCGAATCGTGAGCCTATTAATGAGACAATTCAATGAAGTAACAATTGGTACCATAAAGAAGCGGTCATAAACTGGAAAGTCTTGACCAATTTGAAAGATCGTTTAATGTAGTGGAAATAACTGAATTTTGGGTTGTTCGATCAACTAAGGTAAACTCAATGGAATTCATAATTGTCTCAATGTTCTTAATTTTTTTTTTTTACTTTTTTTCATTTTATTGTTATTGTCTGAATATTCAGGAACTAAGACCATTCCAATGCTCCTTTTTGTCACGCATAAACTGAACCAACAATTAGGATAAGCACAAAAATGAAAGCATCCATAAAAATGGATACCCCCAATACATCGAAACTCATTGCCTATGGATAAAGAAAAACTATTTCAACATCAAAAACAACAAAAAATAGAACAAACATATAATAACGAATTCAAAATTGTAACCAAGCATTGCCCATTGGTTCTATACCTGATTCATAACTAGAGAGTTTCTCTGACTTTGCTAATTGGAGCTAAAACTCTGAAAATTAGAAATGCTAAAATAAGAATAACACTTAATATTATTAGAAATGCCCAGAAAATATCATATTCGTAAAGCAAAAACATAGATGAACTCCTATGAATGTGGAAAATATACAGGATTAGTCAATTCGAATTGGAATTAATTGTCAAGTTATACATAATTGTTTTGTGAAAACAAAAATTGAGTTTGATCGAATCGTCTAGTTTCGTTTATTTGTTGTGGTACATGTCTCGTTCTAAGATTTATTGATTGGAATCCTATTTTATTTTCATTACACTTTTTTTTCGATATAGTATAAATAAATATTGATTTCTCTTATACAAAATAAATCAAACTTTCTCGCTTTTAACTCGCTTCGTATTTTTCTAAATAAAATAATAAAATATGGTGAAAATTCTAAACTAAATTGAATTCTCTTTTTTTATTTCTAATATGTATTAGAGTATTAAAAATTAAAAAATCTTAAATTAAAATTAAAAATTCTAAATCGATTTTTTATTTTATTTTGAATATTATTATTTTTCATCATTATATTCATTTATATTTATATTATATTATATTATATTAATAACATTATTTATTATATTAATTATATTAATTATATTATTATATTAATTTTATTAATAATATTATTTAAATATTAAATATTAATTATTTTTAATTTTAAAATTGTTAAATAATAAATAAATTTTTATTATTTATATTTATATTATAAAAATAAAATATTATGTTATTTATGTTATGTTTATAAAATTTTTTTATGAAAATCCCTTCGTTTTTTAAACTCTAACGTGTCCACAAATGCAGTAAGGCCTTCTTAGATCCATGTGGCTTATTATTAGATTCGATTGAGGTTGAGTTAGGTTTAAGTTTTTATCTTTAACCGGGTTTATGTCATGATTTTGAATCCACAAATTTAAAAAGATTCGGTGGGTATACAAAAAAAAAGAAGTATCATTAACTCTTTGATTGTAGACAGTAAAAGAGAAAAATTCATATATAATCAATCCGTCTACAAAGATTAATGAAGAAAAATTGCTTTGTTTTGGTTGATCAGAGATTAGAAAGAGATATATAGTGATTGGATGCATTGAAATGAAATGCACTTTTGTTTTCAATTTTGCTCTGAACGATCCCCATGTAAGCAAGCTTATCGGAATGATTTTATTTCGATGAACCAAGCAAGCGGAAGGGACCTGTTATAGACAAGAAAGAATACAATAATTAGGAAAAAACTATACAATTTTTTGTATTTGAATATTATTTATTTAATTTATAATATTATTTATTTATAATATAAATAATATTATATCTATAATTTATAAATAAATAATAAAATAATATAGGTATAGGCAGGGCTATATAGATTCGAATTGTAGACCTTCTCGGTAAAAAACATCGAATTGATTATTATCAAAATGATTCGAACTCTTTCAAAGACCCAACATGCATTTTTTTATTTTTATTTTTGCATTGGGCTCTTTCATTAACTGATATTTGTATCAGTTAGTCTACCATATTTTTCCTTAACATAAAGAAAAGAAAATGGCTTCACGTGCTCTGATTCATTATTTGAATTCTAATACAATACAGGAGCACTACCAAAGTGCTTCAAAGAAGGGTTATCTTAATGCATGTAGGTTGCTTTTGGCCCAGATCAACCTAAGTTAAATGGAGTCTCTATCATCCTGATTAAAAAATCTAACATGAAACCTCAGACACCTTAAGGTTCATAGTCATAGGACGAAAAGAGAATTTTTGAGGTCCTTTTACTCATTATGCCTAGCATTGAATAGACTGGGTATTCACCCTATCAATATCTCAATCAATGATGGATTTTATTTGGCTCCCACCTAAAAAGGCACCAAAATTAGACCGAACTATTTGTCAAGCTATTATTCTCTTGTTCCCAAAAAGTCATGGAGTAAGACATTGATTTCTCAATAAGATAAGATCAACCAATTTGTTTGATTGCATGATGGACTCCTCTGAAACACATTGGCGCACGTGTAAACGAGGTGCTCTACCTAACTGAGCTATAGCCATTATGTTTATGATACATATTTTATCTTATCATATTATGTAGATAATTTCTTGTCAAGATGAATATTACATGATCCAACATCATATCTTTTTGATCCGTTTTATCGATATTGCTTATAAGTAATATTGGATTTATAATCCATCGATGTGATAGGTGTCCATTTTGTTTCTTTTTACGATGATAAATGACCTACTTAACTCAGTGGTTAGAGTATTGCTTTCATACGGTGGGAGTCATTAGTTCAAATCCAATAGTAGGTAGAACTTAGTAGATACCATTGACCACAGTGTCTAATAAGTTTTTCTACCCACTTTTTTTTTCTTTTATTGATTTTGTATCTTTTTTATCCTATTTTTATTTTCAATTTTAAAATTCTTTTCTTATATCAGAATCTGATTCCGCTTGATTGTATTCAAGTGGCAAAAAATTGAAATAAGGTCTATAAACAAAACTTATCTTTATTTTATACAGAAGTTCTTTTGATTATTTGGGCGTACTAACTAGTTACGAAATCGCATTGATAGTCTTGACTCGTGTTCGAGCTCGTCTGAGAGCTAGATTTGCCTCAATTGTTTGTCTCTTGCCTTCAGCTTTCCTCAAATTAGTTTCCCCTATTTCAAGAGTTTGCTGAGCTTCTTGTGGATCAATGTCACTACTCTTCTCTACATCATTTACTAAAATAGATATTTCATTATTACCTATTCTAGTAAAACTACCCATCAGAGCCATCGTTAACCATTGGTCATTAAGGCGTATTCTCAAAATACCTATATCTACAGTTATGGCAATAGGCGCGTGATTTGCTAATACGCCAATTTGTCCACTATTAGTGGATAAAATGATTTCTTTTACTTCTGAATCCCAAACAATTTGATTAAGAGTCAGTACACAAAGATTTGAGGTCATTTCTTCAATTTGCTCTCCATTTCTAAGTTTGTAGCCTTCGCAGTAGCTTCATTGATGTTACCTATTAAGTAAAAGGCTTGTTCAGGAAGACTGTCTAATTCTCTGGAAAGGATCAATTTAAACCCTTTAATAGTTTCTACTAGACCAACATATTTCCCTGAAGAACCGGTAAATACTTCTACTACGAAAAAGGGTTGTGATAAGAAACGCTTAATTTTTCGCGCTCTTGCTACGGTTAAGGAATCTTTTTTGGATAATTCATCTAACCCCAGGATAGCTATAATGTCCTGAAGTTCTTTGTAACGTTGTAAAGTTTACTTAACTCTTTGCGTAGTTTCATAATGTTCCTCACCAACGATCCGAGGTTGGAGCATAGTTGACGTTGAGTCTAAAGGATCTACCGTTGGATAGATACCTTTTGCTGCTAATCCTCTTGATAGTACGGTAGTAGCACCTAAATGTGCAAATGTCGTGGCAGGAGCAGGGTCGGCTCGTCCGTAGGTACATAAACTGCTTGAATAGAAGTTATGGACTCTTCTTTGGTAGAAGTAATTCTTTCTTGTAAAGAACCCATTTCAGTACTAAGGGTGGGTTAATAACCCACAATGGAAGGCATTCTACCCAATAAGGTGGATACTTTAGATCCTGCTTGGACGAAACGAAAGATATTGTCAATAAATAGAAGTATGTCTTGTTCATTAACATCTTAGAAATATTTCACATAGTTAGGGCAGTCAAACCAACTCTCATACGAGCTCCCAACTGTTCATTCATTTGACCGTAGACTAGAGCCACTTTTGATTTCACAAGATTTTATTCATTAATGACCCTAAATTCTTTCATTTCCATGTAAAGATCATTTCTTTCACGAGTACGTACCCTTACTCCGCCAAATACAGATACACCCCCATGAGCTTTAGTAATGTTGTTGATCAATTCCATAATGAGTATTGTTTTACCCACTTTAGCTCCCCCGAATAGTTTGATTTTTCCTCCATGACGATAAGAGGCTAAACAATCTACTACTTTAATTCCTTTTTCAAAAATAGATAATTTTGTATCTAATTATATAAAGGCAGGCACAGATTTATGAATAGGAGATGTTGCGCGAGTATTTATAGGCCCTAAATTATCAGCTGGCTCTCCAAGCACATTGAAAATTCGTCCTAGAGTCGCTCCGCCGACTGAAACACTTAGAGGAGCTCCCGTATCAATCACTTCCATTCCTCGCGTTAGACCATCTGTAGCACTCATACCTACAACTCTAACTCGATTATTTCCTAATAATTGTTGTACTTCACAAGTCACATTAATTTGTTGATCAACAGTATCTCGACCCTTAACCACAAGAGCGTTGTAAATATTAGGCATCTTGCCCTGGGGGAAAGGCTACATTTAGTACCGGACTAATGATTTGAGCAATACGACCTAGGTTTTTTTTTCCAAGCATGGAAACCCCAAGACCAAAAGTAGTAGGATTTATTCTCATAATATAAAAAAATTAATAATATGTTAAAATTTGTTGCGAAATTTTTCCAATACAAAAAAAATCTTCGATAGCAAGTTGATCGGTTAATTCAATAAGAAATGGGGCTTAGCCATACACTTCACATGTTTCTAGCGATTCACATGGTATCATCAAATGATACAAGTCTTGGATAAGAACCTACAACGCATTAGAACACCCTTATTGACTATCCTTTACTCCGACAACATCTAGGGTTCCTCAAACAATGTGATATCTCACACTGGGTAAATCCTTAACCCTTCCCCCTCTTACTAAGACTACAGAATGTTCTTGTGAATTATGGCCAATACCAGGTATATAAGTAGTGATTTCAAATCCAGAGGTTAATTGTGCTCTGGTAACTTTACATAAGGCAGAGTTTGGTTTTTTGGGGGTGATAGTGGAAAAGTTGACAAATAAGTCACCCTTACTGCCACTCTACAGAACTGTACATGAGATTTTCACCTCATACAGCTTCTTGTTCAATTCTTTTGAAGTCATTGGGTCCTTTTCCTCATTCGAAAATCTCCTCCCTTCTTCCACTCCGTCCCGAAGAGTAACT